>CM065377.1:71429774-71472274 GCA_033060915.1 Euryodendron excelsum | reverse complement strand
TGGAAGCAACCATGAATAGGGAAGCCAGCTGCCTCCTCGAATGATTTTGAACTACTCTACAACTTGCATTGGAGTAGTCTATCATCTAACTATAACACATCCATTCAAAGCACAGAGATATAAATAGATGCCTATTTCTTCACAACTTGGGTCAATATGCAGCAGGCTGTCATGCTATTACTGTCCTTAAGTTTTGTACAATTCAGAAAGAATCATGGATTTGTTGGAATTTTCTTCTTTCTCTTCCTTATTATCATTAATATTGTTTTGTTTATGTTCAGGATTATGATATCAACCTCGATGGAGAACTTGACCGTGAAGAATTTGTAAAATTTATGCAACAGTTGACAGCGGATAAATTCACCACCGTTAGTCAGGGACTGATCCTTACATTGGCTGTGGCTCCAACAGTTGCATTATTGACAAAGAGGGCAACAGAGGGTGTCCCGGGGGTTGGCAAGGTGGTTCAGAGGAGGTTACCCAATTCAGTTTATGCATCCCTTGTGACCCTTGCGGTTGTGCAGTTCCAAAAATCAGGCCAGGCATTTGATTGAAGTACCCTTTGTTTCCTTGCACATGAACTGCTCCACATTATGTATAAGCAGCCAGCCAGTATCTGCATACTGTCTAATTGAGTATGCAAACTGATTATTCGCTACAAATAGTGAATAAATGTAGAATTTTCTTGTGGGGCTGGCTTGTGTTCGTATAATTGTATGGAAGTGCTGGAACTGTATTTTCGTGGCAGAATATGACAAGTTTGTCAAGCTTCAAAACTCAATTCATCTCTGTCCCCACCCAGAGGAGGCATATTTCGCATTTCTTACGAGAAGTTATAGTTAAATGGATTTCAAATTTACTTGTTGCCTAACTCTTCATATTAAATGGTTTAGAATTCAGGGGTTTACATGGTTTAAACCATTTGCTATCATGTCCTTATCAGAATGCTGGAATTTAAAGGGTGTTAAAACTCATGCTTAACCATCGTTGTTGTTCTCTGGTTTGCAAATGCTGTATTGAAGTGAACAAAACAAAATCAAACTTTTTTATCAGTTAAGAATGTTACATAAATTTTTCAATAACTATGGCTTAAAATTTTGATGTCCGCAAACTTTTCATAGATCTTGCCTGAAAGTGCCCTCATGCATGCTTTGCGTATCTGAAATTCTCAACACAGTTTCGTTTTTATTGTCCCAATTGATTGCGAATTGCATTGACCTTTTTTGGCTAAAACTTAATGGCGTCTCCCCAAATGATAGCAGAGTCTATTGTACTCACTGCTGAATTTTTCCATCCTGCATTCAATATGAATCAAGCATGTACACCCTGTTTACGCTATGCCAACCTAACTAAATGATTATCACAAAACCCAGAAAGAGAGGGAAAAAAAAAGTGTGAGATCGGCCAAATTGTTCAATGCCAACCTGAATGAATTCCTCGAAAACCATCATTAGCTTCAACAGTCGAGTATTCCATGGTCTACGTGCATAGTTGTGGTAGGAAGATTTGCTTGCAGAGGTTTCAGACATCCAATGTTACTAGGCACAGCAAATATGGAGGTTTCAATGAGACCAACAAGCACCTGCAGTTTATTTCTCATAAAATGGAAACTAGCAAGGCATTGGAATAAGGTAAGAAGCTACAAACACAGCAGAGCCTGGAAAGAGATCTTAAATTCTGTTCCCAAATGTACATATCAAGCAGCTAAAAAATCAGAACCTCAAGGAGGCGATGCACAACATGATCTCGTAATGAGAAAAGGTATTTCTCATTATGTCCACAGTAGATGTTTGGTGCAACTAACATATTGTCTAAACACCAGTAAACAAAAATAATTGGTAGACCATAAAGAGCTCTAACCAAAATCAAGGTGAATTTAACTTTTTGAGCTTGGCTTTAGCTGCATCAAGTTGTCCTGTCAAGTAACCAGCGAACAGGTGAGAAGAAATATGTATTGTATAGAAGATTATGACCCGAAAAAAGAATGGAAGGAGAGCAGAAGAAATTTCTCACTCTGGTCAGATGTGGTTGCTTTCGGAACAGTAGTACGAAAATATATGTTCCCATTTTTCCGATAGACAGCCTGTAGTCAAGTAAACTTATTTGATCAACACGGTAAAGGGTAACCCTAGCAAACAATATATCACACAAAGTGCTGCAAAAGTCTAAAAAGCATATCGTCAACGATAAATTAGGGAAAGTGATGCTCTCATGCTATAGGGACCATATGACATGAGTCACATGATATGAGGAGAAAGAAATCATTGTCATGATAATGATATCACCAGTTCATTAGATCATGAAAATTTGAGTTCTAACTCCCCTTTTTGCTGTGAACATGGACATGTCACCGACTGGCAAGTGTAAAGATTATGAAAAGTCATGGTCTAAAAGTGCAAGCATTCACGGTAATGCATTCAAGTCAAAAGTATAATAGTGTACAATAGTGGAAACATTCATTCAAGTCAACTAGCAACAAGAGCCAGCAAGGATGCAAGGCTTTCAATTGAAGTTGAGTTCACATTTTTTTACTTACGTAAGATATGTTTCTTATATTGTCGAGTAACATATCTCACGCTATCATCTCATTTATTTTAAATGTGTAATTGTTGTATACATAACTTCAATAAATATGCAACAGATCATCTAACAATAGAAATAGTGATAAATTGTTCAGGCATTGGATAACTGCCATTAAGAAAATCATTCATTTATTGGCTCTCGATGACACCTATGATTTGTGTATTCCATAATAGGGAAATGGTTTCGGTGATTTTTAGGAAACAAAATTCCCAATGTTACGGGAGGAGGGATAAGGATAGTGGATGAAGAAGAGGATGTTGCCATTTGTGTTTTATTGGATAAGCTATACCTTTAGAATTGGTGTAGTTTTGATACCATGAAAGGTTTTGAACACCAATGATTAAAGAAAAAGATCAGCAACTCTACCTAGTTGACCCATTGTATATTTACCAAATGTATATATACAAAGGTATCGATACATTTACAATAAATGAGAGGATAGCATGGGATATGCTTCTCGACAAGACAGGAACAGAGCTCAAACTTCAATTGAATGTCTTGCATGTTGTGGGACCTTGTCATACACCCTGTGAAATAGCCTCCACCGTTTGGATAATGGCTATGTTGCTAGACAACTTTAATGAAGACTTACACTATTGTACACTCTTGTATTTTTTACTTAATTGCATTAGACTCATGACTTTGCCTATTCTTTACAACGAAAGCCAAGATTAAGAAGCAGTTTAAAGGTTCACCTGCAAAAAGTTTAATTCATCATAAAATGGCTCATAAAAGTTTATCATCATGTACATAGGGTATCACCTTGTAAACAACAGGTTTACAAATGTAACCAACATAGACTTGAAATGCTCTATAACACCTTGCAAATGACACGTTGTCCTAGAAAATAAAAGTAGTACATTAAGAAATATGAAATTTTATAGTGTCCTCATGTCTTTGGACAGGGGAGTTAGATGGACCCGATGCTTAAACACTCACCCGCACCCGCACCTAACCCCCTATCTGAATCCATCAAAAATAGGATTCAGCCATTGAAGAAGAGCATAAAGATAGTGCAGGTTGAAACGGATTCAAAAGTCACTATCCTCTTCAAGAAACAGAACAAATCAACAGACTCCATGCTCCCTTTATTAGCCTTTAAACTAATACATTAATGACTAGAGTTCGTAACAGTTTTGGCTACGCAATACAACTGAGAAGGAAACTACCCAGCTGAAGCCATTTGGGACATGTGGGGCCAACCATCTACGACTCACCACCTCCTGATTCTCATCTCGTCTTAGGAATGATGTTACATACATAGTTGTGACCTGCAGATATTGCCGTGTTATTCTATTTTGGACCCTCCCCCATCCCCTGCAACCCCAACCCCCCCCCCCCCCCCCCCCCCCCCACCCCCCACCCCCCCAAAAAAATAATAATAATAATAAAAAAATAAACAGATAAAAAAAGTAATGCCAAGACCACACTCCTAGAATTTGATCTCTTGGATGAAAGTTTATATCTTTCAAAATATCTTTAGATTAAGATAGATAGATAGATAAACCATTTCAAGAAAGTTTGTTCTTTCTATGTTTTTTTCTAACGGTTTAGTGACCTGATCTATATCCTTTCAGTCTTCATTGCATTTTGAATTTTACCTGTTTCTCTACAATTATTAGATCTTCTCCCCCCCCTACTTAAAAGGTTCATTTTTGTTTATTAATTTAGAAACTCTTCGTTTTTAACCTTTCAATTGACTTGCTTCATTACCAAAATACTGAGGATGAGGGGAAGACATTATTATTTCAACCCTTTAACTTAATTTGCCTTTACTTTTGGGCAAAAAAATTGCACAATATGGTTTATTTTGGTGACTAAAGCTGTCTACAATTTGGTATAGGGCCGGTTCAGGTTCATAAGAATGATGATTCTATTGAGGAAATCAAATCAAGAGAAAAGAGAAAGAATATGTGACGGACGGGACAATCGAGGAACAAGCATCTCGTGAAGCAATCAAAGGGAATATGGAAATGAATCAAGCAATATTGAGAAGTCAAATAATTTGAACTGTTTCTTCTAATTTCCATTCATTTCTCTAAAATTATTTCTACATATAATTTTCATTGTATCCTATACCTTAACATAGTCTTTCCTTGATTTCATTTCCTTAATAGCTCTATGTCTGCCCCAAAAATGATCAATCAGCAAACTTTTGCTCTCCCAACATTTTGGTAACTAGTCCAGTGCATCCCCCTAATGACTGATTGTAACTTCCAATTCTTTTTATATACAAGTAAAATGGTTTTCCATATCGGTAAGTGTTCAGCCAACAAAATATAGCCACTCAAGAACATTGATCTGATACACATATACATACATAAGTATTAAGAGAAAGAAAGGAGGGTTGTTAGTGTGTTGAATTTACAGACCCGAGAGGACTGAAGATTGTTCAGCTCCGCAATAGCAACCTCGTGGCTCCTTATCTGCGTAAATCAAAATGGCCAGTGTAATTTCTTTTTATCACCATATATACCCGCAAGCATATATAACTCTCTACTTTTGAGAGAGAAAGAGAGAGAGGTCTACCTGCTTAATGAGATGGAGTCTGGAATCTGCAGCAGCAGTTGAACTCGGGGAGGACGGGGCTGAAGGCGAAGACGAAGTTGATGCTGCCATTTGCTTCTACGGTTCTACCTTTACCTATTCTTCAGTGGGCACCGATTGAGAGAATTGTAAAAATATAATAACGACTCTCGTTTTGAAAAAAAGGAAAAAACAATATAGATTTAGGGCATGTTGGGAACTCGTGAAAGAGAAAGAGGTAGGAAGGGAACGGGAGTAGAGAGAAATTATGAGAAAGTGTTTTTTTCCCTTTTATTTGATTTTGTAAATAATATACCAAATAATGTTTCTCTTTATTTGAAATTTGAAAGGAAGGGGAAAAAAAATCGTGGTGCAACTATTGAAGAGAAAATGAGAGGAGTGAGAAAAAAATCATTTTTTTTTTCATTCAGTTTGTTCTTTCTTAAATTATGAATCAAAAAAGAAAATAAAAGTATTATTTTGTCTTCGTTTTTCTTTCTTTTATACGGTTGCAAATATATGAATGCTCTTTTCCTATCTCCCTCGCTCTTAATTTTTTTCTAATTTTTGAATTTGATCTAGGGTTCTTTCTTTCTTTTTTAATTATTTTTTGAGATTTGGCTTTCAACTCAAACTTCCAATTATTTATGAGTTCAAAGCGAGAAAAATAATTCGTTGTCCATTCTTATTTTGAATTGAATTACTTTGAGATACATGCCACCTGCTTGGAAAGACCGTTACTGAATAAATGACTATTATTTACAAGCTGGCTCCCTACCTCTTATTTATTTAACAAAAGTACAAAATTTTAACAAAAGTGCAAAATGCAAATGCTTCGCTAATATACACTTAACTACATAACATTACCACTATCATCATTCATAATTTAATATAACTTTGCTCTTGCTATAACAAAATAGTAAAAGGACACCTAACTATTAAGTACGAGCTTTAACAATGCACATCAAACTTTTTAAGAGTGAGCATTACATAATTTAATAAAACTTTGCTCTTGTTATAACAAAATAGTTAGAGGGGACCTAGCTATTCAGTACAAGTCTTAATGCACATGAAAATTTCTAGCACATTCCCTAACGTGCAACATCCAACAGACATAGAAAACAAAAACCCTCCCTAATGTGCAACTTACAAAGACGAAGAGAAACAAAATATAATCAAGAAACAAATGCATACTAAAAGACTTAAACTCAAGACTTTACCATGTTAAATCACCACTTAATTTAAACACTTATGATATTAAGGAAGAACCCAACAATGTATATCAAGTTTTCCAATACTAACATCAACCACAACTGACTCGTTAACTGACCATCAATCACGACTAAAGCTAACACAATTCAAATAGTAATGTTGTATAAGTCAAAATCTATGCATGTGGCAAAGTTGACCCAATTTAGTCAAGCAAACGGGAGCCTATCTACAACCGAGTCCATGTCTGGCTGGCTCAGGTCCAGGCAATGGCTGCAATCAGATTAACCTCTCATTGTTCATCTGATCATCAAACACAAGAAGCAATAAAATTGTTTGGGATTATCATTCTCATTTGTCAAACCTAGTTGAGGCTGATGACAAGTGGAAATAACCAGGAATTCTACCATAATTAACCCCCGTTGCAGATTGAAGATTGCTCCAAACATCAGAAATTTCAGAGGTTGTCAATCAAAGGAGTGAGACTGGTGTACAATACATGAATATATACATATACATGAGGGTGTTTTTTAATAGCAAAACGGACACAAAGTGAACGCAATCAAGCTACACCGTTGCCACCTTGTATTCATCTAATAGTTGAAGGAGCCTTTAACACCATCCAGGCTCTCTCCCAGTGATAATCTGCAGGACGGGCAAGAAATAAATTCAACATTAGGTATGACAAATAAAAAAGAAAAACTATTATCTTCACATCCAACTGAGAGAGGACAGAAAAGTTGAAAGTTAAAAATAAGAAAAAGAAGAGTAGGTGACCAGTTTCTGCTTATTCGATATCTTCCCTGTGACACTCCTTTGTCATGAACCAATTTCCAGAAGCTCAATAAGTTTACAGTGCAGGAAGAGCATACATCAGCCAATTCAAATTTTAGATGACATATGTGAGCATCTCCAATTACAATGACATGGCAGAATATTATAAAAAAAGAAGTCATCCATAATTTCCCCTTTTATAACTCAATAATTGTGTCAATTAGGAAAAGTTCACTGAGTAGCTTAATCATAAAACCTCAGACGACAATGGCATTATTGGGACCAACTGCACATGAGCGGGACAGCCGTTTTGCTTCACATTAATATAGAAAAACAATTGAATTCCTCTTTGATAAAGCTTTAAGAATTATACAAACAGAATGCTGCCCTATGAATGTTGCCAAAAAACAAAGAGGGGCTATATGCTTCACCTTCTTGTTTTCTATACTTCATAATGGCAGCCTATGAATATTTGCCAGTGGTCATTCCAAATGTTCAATTTCTCGACATCCATTACAATTCCCGGCTGCTGGTCCTCAATAATGGAGGGTGTTTGGAGATGGTGATTTATAGGCCAGACCTAACCTAACCTTCGGCATAATAGGCACAACGTGACCACTCTCAGACTTGAACCTGTGTTCTCACACTTAGCAGCCCGAGCATTGTATGACTGCACCAATCAGCGGCCCCTCAATCTCCCGGTTATCCACAGACCGACAAAAATAAGACAACTGAAATTTGTTAACCTGCAATGAAATTCTGGGAGAAATGTCACAATAGGTGCCTCTGTACACCGAGTATCCTCCTTGAACGGCAGCTCATACCTCTGAATTTCTTATCCAGTTTTTGATATTTGTGAGAGATTAAATGTGACAGAAATTGTTGGAGGAAATGTAGAAAAATCATCTAAATGTTTCCTATGGGCTGTCATGTGCAAATAGACCTGTGAATGCACCAGTCCTGGGTACTGATTTGAATTGAGAGTGCAACGAGGACAAGAAGGCCGCCAAATGAACATGGTCTAAAGCAGTGTAGTTATATAATTTGTTGCATCAAGGCTCCGTTTGATTTGACGTAAAATATTTTCTTGTAAAATATTTTTCTTATTTTTTTGTGTTTGATTTTGCAAAAGTCAGGTAAAACAATTAAATTGTAAAATATTTTACACTTCCCAGGAGAAAACAACTTACCAATCCAATTTCGGTAAGTCATTTTCCACGGAAGATGTCGAGCTTGTGAAGCTCAAGAGTCAAGCTCTATTCTCAAATTTATTGGCCTCAACTTCACTTCAAAGTTCAAAACCCAATACAGATGTATACATGAATACATACGTGTGTATATATATGTATAAAGAGAGATAAGCTTCAATCCAAAGCGGCTACGGCAACCTGGGCTTCGCTGACAGCACTGATGTCTTCTGCTAGTGCCTCCGCTGCTGGGGCACCCAAGCCAAAGACATCGTTGACATCGTCGTCTACGAGGAGGACTTCGTCAACCAGAGGAGACGCCGGTGACAGAAGCCCCTGAGTAGTGATAATTGGTGGTTGTGGCGGAGGAAGAGGTGGCTATAATGGTGTGGTTGAAGGTTGTGATTAAGAATTTTGGTTTTGTGTTGGAGGGGACAACAGAGTGAGCGGGAGAGATGATGGCTGCCTGGATGAGCAATTCTTCTCTCCCTAGAATTCTAATGCTCATGTGTTGTTTGATAAAATGCTTGTATCAATTGTGCGCATCAAAAGTCGAAGCAATGGGCTACAATCGGTGCGAACTTTTTTACCTTGACATTTTTGTAAGTTAGCAGCCAAACACCAAAAAATATTATTAATCTGTAATCATTTTTCATGTAAAATATACTACATGTAAACATTTTTTATGAAAAATATTTTACGTCAAATCAAACGGAGCCCAAGTGGAAAATGCAGCTGTAGCCAGAGCTATGCATTGAACAAGGATTTACGTAGCCAACCTAAATGGTAGGGATATATAAGCTCTTTTAAAGGCAGAGCAGCTTACTCAGTGCTACTAATCAGAGTTAATTGCCCAGAGTCGAAAGTAGCTCTCTTCCAAAAATTAAAAGCCATTCAAAGTGAAAAGCCAAAAATTATAGTAAAACTGACATACTAAATCACCGCAGCTAACATAGTACAAACTGGCAGATGGGTAATAAATCTTTGAAGACTGAGGATAGAGAATGTTATTGGGAGAAAGTTTATCACTTGAAAACTATATTATCAATGTTGAAAACTGCATTGGTGCCTAGACTGATCTGACCAGTCCCAAGTGATTAAAATCACCAGCAAGGTAATTCATCCTCCCCAAGGCAAGATACAAACTTTGTCCAAAACAAGCAACTTGCAACTAGTTTAACAAGTGACAATATAGTGTCAGAACTTAGAAGATGGAATGCCACATAACTTAATTCACATTTACTATCGTCTGGCCTGCTGAGGCTAAAATTACAATGATTCATGTATCATATATCCTGCTGAAGCTAAAATTGAACGCTGCTTTAAAGGAAATACCAAGGTGCCATTTCTTTGAAGCATAATTAAGGGAAACTTAACGAAAATTTATTCCCATGGGATAAGTAAAAACCAAATCCGTGCTTTAAATGACATAAGAATGGAAAAATGCTGGTTTCTTATGCCATGACTGCCTAGTATACAAGGTTCCATTAAAATTAATTTTGTAAATGCCGGGCTTGGGGTGGTTTTAATGCACAAAGTAGAAGGGTAACTGTTAAAGGCAAGTGAACTGTGCTGGAAGATAACATAATAGATATGTTGAACAGGAAGAATCTAGTTTCTCAAAAATCACAGAAACCAGAATGGCTTGCTTAATGGATCTCAGAAACCAGCGCCCCGCCCCCAAACCACCCCCCCCGGCGCGGGTCTCCTTTTATTTGGTAAGCAAATTTTATGAAATTAAAGATGACCAAAGGCAACTGCCACCCCTCTACACATGATGTATGCACCAAAAAAAAAAAAAACAAAAAGTATATAAGTATATGCATAAACCTCTGTTCATAACCTCAAATTGACATGGTCAGCAGAATTCAAAAAGTTGTCACCTCAAGAAGTGAAAAGTGCCAACTCAGTTTGCGGATTGGATCATCACAACCTCAAAAGAAAGTCAATTCCCTTTGCCCCATAAACAACTCATCACATGGAATGGAGCTGCCAACCAAGCCTTTCTTCTTCCACCTCACCCTACATTTTAAACTTCTGGAATTCAACATTTTGTTGGATCATATCACATGGATTCACCTTCTCCTGATGGCTCTATTCAAGGAAAAACCCTCAGTTATGTCCTAGGAAATCATGTAATATCTCACTCAAAAAATATTACTCAAAGAAGTGGAAACTATGGTACACAATTGTCTAAAATACCCATGTCCAAGGTTTTCCTTGTGGAGTTACAATGATCTCATTGAAAAGGAAGGGAAGCGAAAAAGGAGGGGGCCTGGATATTGCACTGTGTTAGACTAGTTTGGCAACTTCTAGGTCTAGAAATAGGTTAATATACATCCTCCATCGCACGTGCTCAGAGTGCCTTTCTTCTGAAAAAAAATGATTCCACACAAACACAAAAGAAATCTAGATAACCCCCCCATTTGGGGTTGGCTCCTTCCATACATCTAATCATACAATTGCACTTTATATTGTAAAAATGATATGCATGTACACACACAAATTTATAAGCACATATATCAGATGAACATAAATACAGATATATAGTCCTATTTCCCATGGATACCATTAAAAAACAGCATATGATCTAATTCATATGCATCAGTCTGCTGCCCAAACATTTCATTACCTTTAACCTGCTATGATTCAACACTTGAACAAGTTCGACTTCTATTTCTACCCTAAAATCAACCTCATGACACAGGTTAAACCGTTGCAGCTTCAATTCACAGAAAATACAACATCAGACCAGAGAAAGTAAAACATAAGAGGGAAAAAAAGGAATAATTAGAATGAAGACCATTAAGTTGTAACCTAGGAAACCGAGATACTTCCACAAAGGAGGTGTATTTGTATCCTAGGAAACCCAGATACTTCACAAAGGGAGTGTATTTATATTGTATTTGTTTTGGATATAGAAACACCTAGGTTACTCTTGAATAGACTATACTTTCTAGCATATCCATAATTTGGAAATGTGTTCAGATTTTAAATACCTGACAGATATTACCAATATAGTACAGGAGACACTTCCAGCACGCCTTGGCGATTGAGTTGCAATGTTCGTAGGAGAGCAATCGATTATGATTATTAGGAAAAACACAATAGGGATTTCTAAAACTTGGAAATACTTCTTAAAGAAAAAAAATTGAAACATAATGCAGATAAATGTGCGGAATTTAGCCCTAGATCCATGTTCACTCAAACAAGTAGAGGACTAAATAGTGGGGAAATTATTAAAAAAACGTACTATCCAAACCTAACCAAGCCAGGCTTGAGCCTAATTATGCATGGCTCTTTCAACAGAATTGAGTTTCAGAAGAATCCTGAAGCCTGGTTTAGTTGTTTATTGAACAAACTTGATTAAGCATATAAGTGAGCCAATTGAAAGTTGTTCAATTCATTTGCAACCTGAACACAATCTTTAAACTTCCTGGTGCAAATTTAAGTATATACTGTAAAAATTTATAATATTTGAGAGATTCACACGGGAAAAAATGATGTTTCCAAATTACGAGTATATACTAGGACCAATTTGCGTTAAGGATCATACCTATATACATATTGCGCTTGTCAGAATTTTGTCAAAGATAACTACTTTAAAATCCAAAACCTAATTCAGGGAAATCTTCGTCACAAGCACCCCATTTAATAGTTGATGCCACCAATCTAGGACCATAATTTCATAGTTTCAACTTCAAAGCATATGATATGGCTCTCATGCGTCCATTGTTTCTATGACTTGAGCTAAATTCCAATTCCCATGAAATTCTTCCAACTATTAAATATGTTTACTATGATAGAAAGTGTGAGAATGCATCAATCAAATCTAACTCTGGAAAAGTACCATAAGAAATTGGCAGAAAATAAATACACAAGAGAAAAGCTTCCTCGAATCTTAAAAGTCAATAAAACAAGAAAAGCTAAGCAATCATCACAAAAACCTATATATACATACTTCCTTCATACCTTTACTTTTAAGGTAATCAACTTCCCCGGAGTGTTTTCTCTAAGCAGCTTCCTAAACGGACAAATATATGATGTATGCCACTTTTTCACAAGCCTAGTCCACTTGAGCCAGGTATTACCACATCTGACGAAAATCATAATATTCCTTGCCAGGAGAAAGCCAAACTACAAAAGGAGTGAGTGGCTCCCATTGTAGCTTTGAGGAAGGGCAGATTTATGCCGGGAAAAGTATTGTCTGCACAATTTCTTGAACTTGTATAAATCTAATGGCACCAAGAAGAACTATGTTTCAAACATCCCCCAACCAAGAATGAGCCAAAAGAGGTGGAAGCAATTTCAACTCAAAGCTGCATCTGGGCCACGAAGGATCTACAATAAATCTTGGTCCATGCAGGATAATTCCCAATGAATCTCTCATGATATTTAACATGGGAGAAGCTTTGCTACTTAGGGAAAACTGATGTTTTCCATACCCAGTTATGGTCATTGCTCACTAAACCTAGGCCACCTTTTGAAGGAGGCAAAGGTTGTTTTCATTAAATTACCACATCTTTTAGGTCCCCTGATTGAAAATCAAAATCTGGCCAACCATGAGAGTGGTTGATTTTTAAAGTTCATCCAGAAAAGGGAAAGAAAAACAGAAAAAGAGTGGACCATAAATAATGGCAATAACCATCAAGTTCTTCATTCCTCAATTCAGCAGCCAAGCAAGTCGTCTTGAAGCAATCCAAGGCCAGTCATTCTACAGCTAGAGAGATACAGCTAGGCCATCAACACCCCCCCCCCCCCCCCCCCCCCCCCCCCCCCCCCCAAAAACATTCACGCCACACCCCACACACACAGATTTTCACACACAAGCACGCACACACACCCAACCAAAAACATTCACGCCACAGGTCCCCAAGTAAGACCTTTACTTAGATTTTCTTTCTTCTTGATCAAGCACGCATTAAGAGGAGCTGTTTTGGAACTTGGGGCATGAAAGAGAACAAAAAGCAAGTTATCCTAGAGCGCTTGAATTTCAGTAGTTTTGCCTAAAGCACGCCATTGTTGGCCAGTACCTTACATGCTTCGTTTTCTCAAATGGGAGACACACAACTTTGGCACATTTGAGCCTGTCTGCTCTAGTCTGTAGGCTTTATAACTTCATAATTTTCCTATCATAACAAGATCCTTTATTTTCAAAGATGTATAATTTGTTCCCAAAGAATGAAGTGATATGTCCATGTTGGAGACTTTATTGATTAGCAAATGGGACTCGTAACAAGGATCATCTGAGGAGTTTATAAGCATTATATTCATTCAGCAGACCTTTACTCGAAGTTGTAAGTTAACTAGAAAAACAAGTCTCACCCACTATTGGCCGGATAGACAAATTCTTGCTCAATATTGCTGTCTATCAAGAGCATGCCTCAGCAGTCCTAGACTCCTACTTGCAAGGTATTGAATAAAACAAACCAAAACCACTGATGGCCAGACCTAGACAAATTCTTGCTCACAATTCCAGTCTATCTATGGCATATCTCCTTTATATAACATGCAATCTTGCCGTCTCTAACAGCCATGACATAATAGATTTTATTCTACCCTTTATGCTTTGATGCCTGCATCTTGGTTGAACACTCATTCACTCTCTCGTATAGTAGCTAGATTTCAGCACTTCAGATTTTACTATTTAGAGTTTTTTAATATAAGCAAGCATAGAATTTCATGACTTATAAATACCATTTTATCCTAAAAAATAAAAGAAGTATATTACCGAATATGTATATTCTGCCCTGTCCCTATCCATAGACATGGAAGTTAGACAAATCTGACACTTGGATGCATACCTAAACCTGACACCCATACCGAGTCCATGTAACATGGGTTTGGATAATTCCAGAGAGAAAAGAAGCTAAAAGAGTATATTTTCCCCCTCTCTTGTTTAGGAAAGCAAGAGGGAAGGAACGAAAAATAAATAAATTTTATTATGCGAGTAAGAGGGGTAAAAAGAAGAAACAAAGGAAAAAAGAAAAAGTTCATTGCAACAATGCACATGTTAGACATCTGATTTTGTCAACCAAGGCAATTGTAGGGTTTTCTGATTAAATGTTAGCTATAAGTCGGCAGGCATCCAAAAAATGGTCTTGAAGCATTTCGCCACTTTCTTAGCGATGCCCTTACTATATAAAAATTCATTGGCTTCAACACGTCCTCCCCCTCCTTGTGTATGATGGATCACAAACAGCAGAATTGGTGCTATATTTTTGTTTAGCCTTATTCATAATGATTCTACAAGAATTATGAAATTTCACCCAGGAAATATTGAGAAACATAATCAGCTGACAAAATAATAACGAAGACAATTAAAGCAAAACTATAGTCATAACAATACAAAGAATTCCAACAAACAAACCCCCTCATGGTTTTAGTGTTATTTATTTATTTATTTTTCTTCACAATCAAGTTGCAACACGAAAAACACAAAGCCCTTTTAAGTATTTTTAGAAAAAGACCCCAACATTATATCCCTGAAGATGTGTAACTTACTTGTGCATACAGTATTTATACTCTTGGCTCCTGGTAATGTCTTTCTCTCCTTCTTCCAACTGATAAAGAGTCCGAAATATTATAGAATTGGGTTAAATTAACACATAATACACAGCAAAAATTACTAAGGTCCCAAATCAATTTAGAAAGCGCGTAATAAGTCTCTTACCGGATCGCCCTCATAAACAAGCTCATAACAAGCAGGTGAAAGACACCGTAAAACGCAATTCTCCTTCGCTATCATTGAAGACTTGCATTCCCAACCCCACAATCCACTGTTTACAATTAAATTGGTCACCAATGTATGAATTAGACAGAGCAACCTTATATTTTCTCGAGAAACATTACAAATACCTCTCAATGTCAGCATAGCACTGGCTTTTCTTTTCTCTGATCTCAGTGTCCTGTGATTCCCGGGAAAGTGCAAAACAATAATACAATAATCAGGGATGAAATATATATCTGAAAGAGAGAAGGGGTGGTATTTGGATTGACAGAAAATAAAGGAAAACTTACTGAAATTGGGCGACGAGACTTTGCAAGGGCTTGATTAGGAGCGATCGAAAATAAAATTACAGCCCAAATCGCACATGCGATGAAAACTGAATTTAAGGTTTTGTTGTTTGCTTTTGTAGTAATAGCCATTGGATGAATCGATTTCGGAACTGAAGCAGCTTCAGCAACTATACTCCTCAATCAACTCTATTGTGAACCAGGACAATTATGGATAATGCATAAATATAGCTGTATACATATGTATATACATATATATATACACATGCATATACTTTAATATCTGTTTTTGAGAAAATAATTTCTATATATAAATATGCTGGAATAACTTTATTTTTGTTGTTATTAACTCATCAAGTAACTCTATGATAATCGAATTCTTTATATATATTCACAAACTTATAATTTTAAAATGCATGATATGCCTTTTCTAATTATTTTAGTCGGCCGTTAAATTGAAATTCCAAGTCGTAAGATGTTTAACATTTAACATTTAACCAACAAAAAATATTCTTTTGTAGTTCATTCAAGTGCTACCTTTTTCTGAACTTCAAATTATTAAATAAGAAATACGAAGAATTCATTACCTATCGGGTTATATTTGTAGCACCTAAATACAAATAAAAATGATGAGGATTTTCTTATGTCATTTGATAAATGCTTGTTCTGTTAGGAGATTAATTTATGACAATAAATTAAGGAAACTGGGTAAAGAATCACACAACAAAGGCAAGAGATATACTAGAAATATTCAATTTCGTAAAATAAGTCATTTGGGACATCTTTAATACTTCAAAAAGTTATAAATCTATGGCAACAAACTAAAGTTTTTTAATCATATTTGTTATGAGAGTTTTGTGATTCAAACGTAAAACATAATTTTTTTAATACAAATGAAATATTTAAGATTATGTATTTTAAAAAATATGCAAATACTTTCATAAGAATGGACATTTATATATATATATATATATATAGAAAAATGCTATATATAATTCTTTTTCTCAATTTCTTTTTCCACCTACTAGACACAAGTGAATAAGTCTTACATGAATTTATTAGTGTGGACTCTACAACTTTGTGTCTATGAATGAAAAAAAAAATTGTATATAGCATTACTCTTATATATATCAAAGTATTAAATAGTTTAATTACTGGCTCCATGCTAATGTGTTGCTCATTAGTTGACAACTGCTAGGAAAGCGCGACAGTGACTAGCACATTCTTTTATTAAGACATTTCATAGTGTACAATGTAAGAAGAGATTGGATATGTTTTGTTTATAAAATGTAATTATATTAGTCACTTTGGTTTACTAAGTAAAATGTTCATTTGGAGTAGGCATGTAAATTGGGCTGGCCTAGGCCGAGCCAAAATTGGAAATATTAGGCCAAAACTTAGCCCATAGCCCTAAAAGCGAGCTCGAACCTTAGGCTTGAGTTTTGGGCTTGGGCTTAGGCTTTTGGGCAAGTTCAACAGGCTTTTAGACAGGCTTAATCATTTTTTTTTATTTTAATTTTTTAAATTAGTAATTAATAAGTAGTAATCACAAATAGTTAAAACTAAATTAGAGAATTAGTCAACTTATGAAAATCATTCAAATAATTAAACTAAGTTAGAGACTCAGTCAAACTTATAAAGATTACACAAAAATATATAAATAATTAAACGATTAAACTTATAAAGTATTGATTAATATAAATCTATATAAACTATTAATTATATAAAAATATATTATTATTTATAAATTTATGATTTGGACATGTCGAGCTTGGGCCAGGCTCCAACTATTAAGGGTAAGACCCAAGTCCGCCCATAGAAGAGTCAGACTTGGGCCGAGCTAGACCTAAGTCAAGCTCAGGCTGAATTTTGACCAAATAGACTCGAGCGGCTCATGAGCCTCAAACTAAATTAATATCCCTAATTTGGAGCATGGACAATCAAACATGCAATCTTCTATTTATTTATTATGAGCGATGCTACGTATCACACGAAAAGCTACTGCTTGTTACCTCCGGCTAACGTGTCTGGCAAGAGTAATTATTCTATGCTTCCTCGATAAGCTTGCTTGGTGTTGTGAGGGCTTCTAAGCAATAACATGTAACTCTACTATTTGCAAATATGATATCATACAATTATTATCTATATATAAAGCTTTGAAATATATATATATATATATATAGGGGTATATATAAGCCTCAGACATTATGTTTATACTATAATTTTCTGTAATTATGATGATAATATATTATATATCAAAGGGTCCACTATGCATTTATTTGCAAATAACTTTTAATAATACTAATATTCAGGCCATTAACTCTTGGTTTTCTTTCGCAGACCAATGGATATGGTTTTTATTGATTACTATTATAAACACACTTCTAGCATTTTGAAATATAGTTTAAACAAATTATATATACAATTTGTGTTTATTCTTATATTTGTATTTTTTTTATATGACACTTTAAATACTTTGATACTTTTAAAATGCCACGTCACAAGGGTAATTGATTAGTTAACTATGGAATTTATTCTTTATTCAATCACTATATTAATTTTATAGGATACACACACACATATATATATATATATATAATAAGATAAGATTAGTTTTGTAAGATAAATAAGATACATATATATATATAATATAAGACTGTTAGGACTCTTTCATAACTTAATATCTAAAAAAATTATTATAATTAAATAAAATACCATATATATATATACTTACGTTTTAGAGATATAATTGTATTCTTAATTATTGTGAATTTTAAATTAATTACTTATGATTTGAATAACTCTTACTCTTCGTGCATTGTACGGTTTGACACCTAATTATTAATTTATTGTACAAATCTTAGGGTCCAATATCAACTTTTGATGAGACACGAAACAATTATAAAACATTCAAATATAGATAAGACACAAGACAGAGTGAAAATAATCAATACAGGATAAGATATTAAATCCTTGTTTAATTATTTATTTATTGGCGTAAATTTTCAATTTTGTCAAACTATGATGGCCTGCTGTTAAAGTACTTCTCATACGAGCTGACGATATAGTTTTGATACATGTTACAAGAAATTGCCACATCAGGCGATAAGATATTCTGGTGAGAAATGTTGTGCTGTATAGCACATCTGATTTATTATATCTGCAACTTTTTACCGTATAATAACATAATTTCATAAAACTGTCACATTCATCCTCTATCATCATCGTTATCTTATTAGGGTTGCATATATAGTATGATATTATTTGGAGTTTACTTTGGCTTCATTAAATCGTTCTTTTGAATATTTTGTACTCATTTAGAGCTTTTGAATTCCATAAAATCGTTAATAAAAAAAAAGAATGACATTTAGTCGGTGACTGGCATCTTTAGCCATGTTTATTGGAGTACTACGCATTAACTTTGCTAAACCTTATTGAAGGGAACCAAGTCAGCCCATGCAGAAGGGCTAGCAAAGTTAATGCGTAGTCCTATGGGTTACCCAGTACCTGAATGATCCAAGGGTTATAAGCTGGCTCGGGGAGATGACTCCTACCCGATGTGGGATGGAGGTAAATAGCTACGGCCAAGAATCCTTCGCGACCGGAGGGGCGGGCTACAACTGGGACAACCCAGTTTCACCCTCCATCAAATAGTGTCACGAACTTAGATCTTGGATGCCTTAAATCCGCGCAGTCTTAGCTGACTTTACTTTTGAAGAAGCTAAGTAAAACATAAGAATACCGAAAGAGAAGAGTTAAGAATAAGAGAGCACTTGAGAAAAGAGCTTGGAGAATGATTTGTTTTGTATTCACAACTTAATGTTAGCAAATGAGGGTCTACCTCCTATTTATACTTGTCAATATTCTCAATAGACGGTGGGGATCGTTTTGATCCAACGGTTAGAAATTCCCCTCTAGAATCATCTATATAAATATCTAAGATATTTACAAAGGTATTTAGACATGTGAAGAATTCTCTAGAATCCTTTCTTAAAGCACCATGTGATGAAATGTCCAGGAATAGCTTAGAAGATTCTAGATTTGTGTGGCCTCTTTGTGTGGAAGGTTCTAGAACTTTATAATATTCTATAATCTTCTAGAATGTTCTATATCATTCTAGAACCTTCCCTAATATTCTAGAAGCTTTCCTCCTTTTCAGAATATTCTAATATCCTAGACATTTCTAGAATATTCTAGATTATTCTAGAACATTTTAGAAACTTCTAGATTCTTTTAGAATCTTATAGTATTCCCTAGAATTTTCTAGGATGCCCATGTCTGGAATGTCGTATAGGCTTGTGCTGCTATTTTGATATTCAAATGGGCCTCCATGGTGGTCTAAATTGGGGGGGCTGTGACACTAGGCACAAGTGACAAAGCAAAAGTGTCAAATGAGAATGAAACAACCAATAAGCTCGTCCAATGATTACAAAACAGATGGAGGGGATATTCCTATGTGAACAATGCAGCAGGCGCGGCGAATTGTAAGGTATCACCTGATTGTCGCCATGTCAGTCTGGATCCACCGCTATTGGTGAGATCGGACTGATGTGGTAGGGATTAGGCGTGGACCCACTGTTGTTGGTGGGGCCAGACTGATATGGCGGTGATTAGCCGTCCACTGCGTCTGCTCATAAGGCTCATCTTCCCATCTTAGATCATTCACTGTCATTTTTAGAGCTTAAACTTCCCTATTAGACATGTTATTTGTCATGGACACTTCAATTTTGACATTCTTCTTTTACAAAAATATTGTAAGTTTGGCGCACTCAGGATTTCGGTTGAGAGGGGCTCAGAATTTTTTTTTTTTTTTGGTGAAAGATGGGTAAAGGAAAAAATTTTAATTTTTGAAAGATCAACACATTATATAATATTCTAAATATTCAAAAATCTATAAGGATGAAGTGAAATTTATAAACTTTTGAGGAGCAAGATACTGTATTGTATTTTAAATATTCAAAAATTTAAAAGAGTGAAATAAAATTTAGGAAGTTTGGGGGGCCAATACAGTGAATACATTACATAATACTCTAGATATTAAAAAATCTAGAGGACATAAAGACAAATTTTCAAACTTAGGCTCTTGTTTTTTCGCTTTTGGTTGTGTCAAGAAATAGTTTTTACTTTTTGGTTGCTTATAGCACTTTTAGTGTTGTTCTATTTGTTTATTATCTTATAGTGCATATTTAATTATTGTTGATATTGTTGATTTGTGTTCGTACTTTGTTTTTTTATTTCTTTGAAAAATTAAGTATCAAAGATCAATCTTATTTTTTTATTTTTATATAAATAAACTAAGTTTTATATAATAAAAGTAAATCTGATCCGAAGCAATCCGATCTTGACACAATCCAAACCTAGACAAGGAATCGAACCAAACCAGTAAGATCTGACTCAAATTGGTTCGGTTCTTTGATTCTAAGTCACAAATTTTGAAATCAATCAATATTATGGGTTTAGCCTGAACTCGGCTCTGCGCACACCTAGCTGCTATCAACTAATTCATTTGTAAATAGATTATAATGCATTGGAGATAGTGTCAAATGAGTTAATGTAAGCAGATTGGACAATATGAGTAATGTAAGCAGGTTGAACGTTTATCCAATGATTGAATAAAAATTAGAATGCTAGCAATTCACAAAACCTGAACCAAAGCATATTGAAATGGATGACAATGGAATAGCGCATCATAGAAACTTGTTAAAGTTTTACCACCAGTATTATAAAATCTAGCCACAGTTTTACCCAACTTTACTGCATATTTAATTTCTTTTTACTTTCGTATTAAATAGAATTATTTAATCACATGCTCTTTCAAAGTTATTATTTAGCACAAATGCTCAACCATATAAAAAAATATTTTTTTGGTTTTTAGAGTTCATTATTTTATTTTAATTTTATTTTCTTACCTACTTTTCATAAATATTGTAGTGATTTTTATTTTATTTTTACTTTTTTACTTACTTTTATTTTGCTGTTGTAATAAATCTTCTAGACAAATTTGTTTAAAATGAGCTTTAATATAAAATTATACTCAAAATAGGAAAATAAAATAAAATAAAAAAAATAACTTGCATTTGGTAAGATTTTCAAGTATTTTATAATAAATTTTTTTAAAATTAATACATTTATACTGTATCAAAAGTTTTTGATGTTCTTAATAACAAATATATATATATATATATACATGTATACATATATTTTTAACAGATGCAAATGTACAATTTACGTCAAATAGACTAATGGGACCCAATACTTAAATGAAATTTTATAATCAGAATCAAAGTCTTGCGAAAAATAACTACTGACCCATCATAGTAATTCATATTGTAATTGTTAACATTTAATTAGTAGGATCGATTGTAAAAGCTCGTCTTGATTGAGGAGGTCATGGGCTCAATGCTCAATCAGCCCATCCATGTTTTGGAACGACCAGGCTAGGGAGGGGGAAACTAAAGGGTCGGGTCAGAAAGTGTTTTGGGTCAAGTAATCGGGTGAGGTTATACCTTGAATGAGGCGGCCATGGGCTTAATACTCACTCACCCCATCTATGTTTTTGGAACCGCCTAAGCTGGGGAGGGGAAACTAACGGGTAGGTTCGGGTAAAAAATTGTTTAGGTCCAGTTATTGTATGGGTGACTTATGATAAGACACATAGGGCTGTAAATCAGTTGAACAAAGAGTTATTCAAGCTTGATTTTGTAAGTTTAACGAGTTTAAAAATGTGTTTTAAACTTGATTTGTTTAATTTTTGAGTCGAGTTCAAACGACCTCTAATCGAGCCGAATTCGAGTAGCTTGAATTTTTAAGTGTCTATAAGTTTATTGAGCCAAGCTTAAAAAATTAACAAACTCTAAAATGTATTTAAACTTGGTTTGTTTACATAATGAGCCGATCTCAAACGAGTTTTTAATGAGCCGAACACAAATCAAACTCGAATAGCTTGGTTTGTTTTACAACCCAACTGACACATAGTAGGGGTGGACATTGGGTTAACCAGACAGAGTTTGGGCCAGGCTTACACTAAAAATAAATTTTATTGGGCTTAAAACAAAATCGAAGCCCGCTCAATTAAAAAAAAATTGTATTTTTAGACCTGCCCAAGCCCTCCCATTTAACCTAAAATTTGTTTAATAAATAATTTTTTCTCTAAATATAATATTAAATAACATAAAGTTTAAGTACATATACATAAATCTATATATTAAAATATAAAAATATATTGTTTTATATATATTTCGAGCCGAGTCAGACTTCAAAGACAATTTTAAATCTGTTCATTAAACTAATTAGGCTTAAAAAAATTTTCAATCCTATAATTTATGGATATTTTGAAACTCGTACTGTTGAACAAATTGAAAAAAAATATATATAAGTTTATGGTTCAAGTCAAAATTATGTAATAAGTATATGATTAAAATATAAAATAAATGATAATTATAATTATGCAATTTAAAACTCTAGAACTGTTATTTAAGTAAAAGGATTCTGAGCCGATTTTGATACTCACACCCACAAATTCATGATAAACCATCTGAAAATGTACACAACACTTTCCAAACTAACAAAACCCCTCTCTTCTCTTGTTATAGGAAAAAAAAAAACTTTTTTAAGTGAGAAATGATTCAGTGCTCTTGAAAAATCGTGCATCCTTGCCCTACAATGAGTACTCTACTAAATAAAGGACCTCACTTCTATTTATAAAAGTGGTGGAGAAAAATGACGTAATGTTTTAAACGCAGCGAATAACTTTTCCACTCAATTACGTGTATCCGTTCAACCTCACCCTACCCCTACGACTCCTACCACTGCATTATTATATCTGGCAATTCATTACAACACAACGCTGACCTCCAAACAATATTTAAACAACAATAATAATAAAAGAAAGTTCAACTTCCGAATCCAAAGACGAAGACAGCACTTGAAAATGATATGATATAGTTGTGCCGGTCATAATCGGACGACAACTACTCCAGCTAAAAGACCTTCCCTCTCCCCCCGACAAAAGTAACAACTCTTTATTATTTTCTATTTACAATCTCAGATTGCTATCTGACAAATACGAAATTACAACTTGCAAGATAGTAGTTGATGACTTTTTTAGTATTTTTAGAATTAAAAAATTAATTTTTAAATGGTTAAAAGAGTATAACACTCAATCTTATAAATATTGGAGTAATTATAATTTGTCTTATTTACGTAAAATCAAATGGCCCTCTTGTAGTTTAAAAATGAACATATGACCCTCTGTGGTTTGAACTTATTTGTAAAATAAATAAAAAAAATCATTAAATTTAACGAAAATTTTATCATACAGGTATTTTTATTATTTTATCTCTTCAAATTAGAACATTAAAAATGTGATTTGACCCTTTTATGCCAAAATAATAGCTTGTCTATCGAGAATTTTTTTTTGTAATTTTACCAAATTGTTTTTTTGATATTCTTATTTAGAAAGATAAAATGATAAAAATACCTGTAAGATAGAATTTCTATTAAATCTAACGGTTTTCATCCATTTTGCAGATAAGTTCAAACAACATAAGGTTATGTATTCACTTTTAAACTACAAAGAGTCATTTAATTTTGGCTCAAACTAAAAAAGAATAAAGTGTAATTACTCCTATAATATTTCATCATAACACTCAGTCTTGTCTTTTTAAGATTTCATTATTTTATCTTTATTAGTCCATATATATCTGTCCTCAAGATTGCCTCTTATTTTATTTTATTTTTTTACTTACTTTTCTTTTGCTATTGTGATAAATCTTCTAGACAAATTCGTTAGGTAAATTTTTTTTAAAGTATTTTTATAAAAAGTAAGGTGCGTTTGATAAAATCGTTTAAATTATTTTTAGAATTGAAATTATTCTAATTCATTCATTTTATACAAAAAGTTTTTCAATGTTCTTAATAACGAATATATATTTTCACACATTTGCAAATATACAATTCACGTCAAATATGTTAATCGGACCCAATACTTAAATGAAAATTTATAATTAAAATCAAAGTCTTGTGAAAAAATAATTAATGACCCCTTATTCTTATATAATTATGCAAAGCACTAGTATTAAATTCAATTAATAGCAATGTTGGTAACGACTTTTACCTTGATTGTGGAGATCATGGGTACGATGCTCACTCACCTCCTCTATATTTTGGAAACTCTAGGCCAGGGGGTGGGGTCGAGAATGCGTTGGTCGGGTCAAAAGGTGAGTGGGTCAATTAATCGGGTCAGGTTATTATATGGGTGACCTGTAAGAATCAATGGAACTGATAGGATTAGGTAGCGGGCCAGTTCAACCCGCAACCCATGCCTACTCAGCCCAAACCTGCTCATTTATCACTTTTAATTCCCATCTTGCTATTTTGTTTCATTTATTTAAAACTCAATTTATTTCATAAGGGCATTTGGCTACGTGCAAGCCGTCTCACTGGTAATATATGTAACAACCAGAAAATAAGAACACAAATAAAGAAGTGAACGTTAGAGGTCACAACAGCCTAGGACCCGTTTCATTGTTTTTTTTCGTTTCTAAGGAAAAAGGTGAAAAGGGACTTTCTTTAACCGTGATTATAGAGGTTCTTACTCCGCGAAATGTTCAGTTTGAGTCATAACTACTAATTTAAGAAGGGTGAGTCTGTTATCACAATCTATCAAAGTGCAACCAGTATTCAGTCCATTCGTACAGTATCTGATTTACATAACTACTATTACAATTAGGTTCGAACACACTACCGTTACGAGAAAAATAGAATTCTAAGCCTAGTTGTTGAAGTTGACTCAACTACCACTTTAGTGGTACCCACACATTGTGCACAGAGAAGGCTTTGAAAAACTAAAATGGCATTTGAAAATTTAAACGACAAGGATATATTGGGCCTACAATACGTATTACGTTAGAATAAAGATTTTTCACAATAGGTTTCTATTTAAATCAAATTCATCTAAAGAAAAATAAACAAATTAATCATAATAGTTTGCAACAGAAAAACTAAAAAAAAAAAAATCAGATATCGTCGAAATAACTTTTACAAATAAAACTGAAACTCATAATATAAATTCCACGAGTGGTTTAACTAAAGAAAAAATCATTTCTTCTTCTAATTTTTCATCTTCTCATTCATTCTCTGTGAACTCTTCTTTCTCCAATTCTTTCCATGCTACAAATGAAAAATTCTAATAATTCGTAAATCTAGATAATTACATTACTCATTTCTCTTATTTATTGGGAGGATGTCCAACAACTTAATAAGGTTAATTTAAATTCAAACAACTAATTGACATATTTATCTTATCAATATACATGTACATATATCATCTCACTTACGTTGTACGTTTGAATTTGTGAAAAAATCATAATTATTAAGATTAATATTAGGTAAAGATAAGAAAAATTTAGGCAGATAACATTTGTAAGAGTTAAATATATAATAAATAATCTAATGATGCAATTTTTTTTTATACTTCATAAATTTAAAATTATGAGAAAAAAATATTTAAAATTTGAAATGTAAACACTCCACAATATTTTATTATTTATAATAGTATAGATGGATGGCCTCAGGGGTCTTTAGATTCCGTACGAATATCATATATATATATATATGTGCATATTATTTAGTCTCTAACGTTCTTAATAAGTGCCACACACACACACACACACACACACACATATAGGTGCATATTAGTTGGTCCCTTACATTCTTAATAAATATCATATATACATATATATTTATATATATGTATGTGCATATTATTTTTTATTAAGCTAACCTTTTAATTTAAGTGAGTTGAACTATGAAAGTTGTCCATAAAAACAAAAAACTATGAAAGTTATATATACATATAAATACTTATTTATCTTTTTTATGCTCATTATAAGTTACATTATGTCATTGATCTTTCCTTTTAATTTTTATTTATATAACTATATTATTATTATTATAAATTACATAACTTTGAAAATTATATACATACATATAATTTTTTATGCTTCAAGTTACTATTAAGTCTTTGATCATTTCTTCTAATTTTTATTTAAATAAATATGTTATTATTATTATAAATTAGTATTTGATAGAACCACTGAACTATTGAACAGTGTCTTATCTGGTTCAAACAACAATAATTGTGGATATTTAGAAACTCACACGTTGAGCAAGCTGAAAAAAAATAGGTCACCAGTCACAATTTCAACGGATGGTTCAAATATAAATTATATCATAAATATATGATTGGAACATAAAATAAATAAAAATCAGAATAAACAATCATTTAGCCCCTTCAACTTTGCCTCAGATTTTAATGTCATTCCTGAATTTTGATTTTTTCTATTTTGATCCTCTAACTTCCAAATAAAAAGTCAATGTGGTCCCTCATTTTAAAATAAGTTAAAAAAATTAAAAATTAATTACTCTTTGACCCTCTCAATTATGATTTAGTTTCACTTTGCCTGTTAAACTAAAAGTCATTAAAATTTTACCCATAAATTGTGAGAATTTAAGTTCGTAATAATGCTATTAAGTATTGATAAAAAAATTTAATAATAAATTGAACACTTTTAGCATTTCTTATGAAACACACTATACAAAATTTTGTCCCTAGTGAACAAATACGCAGTTTCAAAATTTTTTTTAATATTGTAAGGGCTAATAATTGATAGTCCACAAAAGCAAGATTTTATGAATCATTCTGGCCATTTTCTTAGGTATTTTGATATGATTTATAACATTTCATAGTTATAAAATTATTATTTTCTCTTTAGTTTAGAGATTAGTATAAAACTTTGACCAAACAAATTTTAAATTTTAAATTTGATGATGGTGAAAATGTAACTATTTATAGTTGAATGGGTAAAGTAATATTAAGTTATAGTTGAGAGGGTCAAAGTGTAATTATTTTTAAAATTTTCTAACTTATTTTAAATTGATGGATCACATTGACTTTCTTTTAGAAGTTGGAGGGTTAAAATAGAAGAAATCAAAGTTCAAGAATGACATTAGAATTTAAGGCAAAGTTGGAGGGACTAAATAATTGTTTACTCTAGAAATTATAATTATGTAATTTAAAGGGTAAATTACACTGGCTACCTTTGATGTTTTGTGAAATGTAAGAAACTACTACTCACATATTAATAATTAAACTGCATACCATTCCTTTTAAAACAAAGTATCTAATTCACCCTCTCCATTAAATTGTGGTTACTCAACAAATGAAAATTGAATAGGTTAACTTATTATTTCCTAATTTCCCTTTGTAATAGAATTAACAAAAAAATTACAAAGAAATCACATTAATTATGCAAAAATGAAACCTATAATTAAACACACTAGATCAAAACCCAAATCTCTCTACCCAGATGGATCACCTCGATCACCCATCCCTCTCTCTTACTTATGCAAATATGTCTTATTTGAACTCGAAAGAGCTACCTGTAGGGTGGTGTTGGTTTTTGAGAATGTCTGGTCTCAGAAAGCTACCTGTGAGGGTGGTGTTGATCTCCGAGAATGCTTGGTCTCGAAAAATTACCAAATGACGAAAATTCTATATTACCGGGCTAGTAGGCGCTAAAAGTGAATCATCTAGAATTTAATAAGGTGTTGGTTCGCCTGATCTCGGGAAGCTACTTGGATGGCGTTGGTTCTCGAGACCGCACGGTCTCAGAAAGCTACCTAGAATGCCTAGGGGCATGATGATGTTTATGGCTTCAGTTGGGTCTTGAGGGTCCGAGAAGTGACTAGTTGACTAGATTGGAGTTTGAAAGACTCGTCTTGGGCTTGTATGTATTATGATGTTTGAAAATTAGATCCGATCAGGCCGGAGATTACCGAACGGGCAAAAATGGGGTGCTTATATTCTCGAATTAGACTAGGGAACCAACACGTAGGTCAACACTGGCGCCTGCTAGCCCGACTTGGTGAAAAATGACCAAACGTGCCCCTTAGACCTCTAGGCACGTCTTGAGAAAGCTCAAAATCTCTCAAGACGGTAAGTCCACCTTTCTAAAGTGTTACTAAACAGTTAGGTGTACTTAACACGCCATTCTGTCTAATTCCAGACCCATTTCGACTAACTCCAATCAAAATAACCGCTTTACCCTTGGATGTCCTAACAAATCACAAATCCCACCAAACAGTGAAAAACTCTTCCATGATCATCTTTGAATGACTCGGCACACTTAACATAACACTCCATTCCATTCCTGACCTTTTTTAACCGTATCTGGTTAAAATGATCATTTTGCCCCTGACAACCCATATGTGCCTCGAAACTACACTAGTCCTAGAATATTGAACAACGGGTCTTGTCATACACCCCTGTTTAACCTAGGGCGGACCTTACAACACTAAACACTCCCAACTCAACGAAAGCCCCCTCGAGCGTCTCGTAGACGCTCCACCAAGATTCTCTTTTGTTCTGATTCCCTAGTTATAACTCACTATTAAATGACTTGAGAAATGCGTAAACTAGAAAATTCCCCAAAGCTTGTTCATAGGTCTTTCCATCAATACGGCTCGATCAGATAGATAGCTTCCCTAAGCCCCTCATCGCGTGGTGACTCGCCCCCAAATGCGGTATTCCTACAAATAGAGTTAGCACCCCACAAGATACGAGGGTCGCGATGAAGTATAAACTGGAAGATCCAGTATCGTTCTCTCCCAAAGGACCTAGCCAAATATAGACTCTAACACTCAACTCACACTAACCTAACCTAAGATTGAATTGCAATAAAAGAGGAATTGGATCTAAAATAAAAATAAAAATAAAAAGACCGAAAATGTTTTGGGTTTTTGATGATGGTTTTGAATTAATAACCTAATGCAATGGAAATTAAAGCAATTAACACTAGACAATTAAAGTAAAGCAAAGTGAAAATAGAATTAAAGCAATTAAAAGGGAATGGGGCTCAAATAATCCAATTACTCAATTCCATCTAAGGTTTCCAATGAGGTTTATAACTCAAATCAAACACAACATTTAAGTGCGTCTGATTCGGAAGATTTAACTTTGAAAACCGATAATTCTCAGCAATTGAAATTAGATACATGTTCAATGGGGAATCAAAAGTTAATACCATCGATTCAACTTAGTTAATACTAAATTTGTGGTTTGTGCATTGATTAGTCAAACAAAGTCAATAACCTAGGTTTTTTAAGGCATCTTCAATCAATTGTTGGGAATGAATTTCTAACAATTGTGGAGTATTTTTCTAGTCAAGTGTCCTAAATTAATACCATTGATTTGAGTGATGAAAATCTCCAAACTTAGTCAATAATCCAAGTTTTCTAAAATTTCACACCTAATTACTAGAAATTCAAATTCTAAGAAAATATGGCAATTAATCCATGAGATACCTCCAATTGAATTCCTTGGATTATTTGGATGATTTTCACATTTAAAGCCAATGTAAATTCTAGCTACTTGAATACATCATAAAAACATGTGAAATGTAAAAAAAGCATGTAGAGACTTAAATCTAAAATTTACTTGAATATTAAAGATGTTCGGTTACAAAGAAAATTCAAGAAAGTGCAAGAAAGTGAAAGAAAATACAATACAATGGAAGAAAACTACAAGTTTTACATCTATACTACCATTACAAAGCTAAATCTAAGCTAAAAATGAAGAAAAATGGAAGAACCAACCTGTTGGGAGCTCCTCCCGTCGCCCCCTTGCTCAAACAAACCTTAACTACTAAAAAACTATACAAAAAATCATAAAAACGCCGTTTCGAACGCAAAAAATACAATCTGGATAAACAATAACTATCCGAATACCGTTCAGACGATGCGTCTGACGGCCGTCTGAAGTGAGTCCGAACGCACTGTTCGAACGGGTGAACAGTACCCGTCTTATGAACAGTGACCGTCCGATGAACAGTGACCGTTCGGACGCACCATTCAGACGGGCACTATTCATAGATTCGGCCCAACAACTTTCAAACTCGATTTTGACTATCTTAGATGTCGATTTAGCCGATACACATTAGACGATAAGTTGTAGCTCTTGAAGGCTTCTTTCCAATGCCATAAAAATCAGCTCAATTGGACATCGGAGTGAAAAGTTATGGCCAAAATATTGAGATAAGTCTAAATTTTCATGAACAAATTATTTGCCTTAAACCTGCTTTGATTATTCATGCTTTCTTTTTGCCTTTATTAGCTTATATAACCTACAAAACATATACAAAACATACTCAAACAAATATCTAACTAAAATAAGATAATTAATTACAATCTAAGTCTAACAAAGTACAAATTAAGGGCTTATGATTACATTTTTAGGTTGTAATCATGTGGCTCAAAAACTGCTACTTCCAGCAACCCCTGGAGCATCTCATAAACGCTCCACCAAGATTAACTTTCTCTCTAATTCTCTTATTAAAACGCACTGTCAAACAACTTGAGAAATGTGTAATTAGAAAATTCCCAAAAGTATTTTCAGAGCACTTTCCATCAGTACGGTCCGATCGGAGAGATCGCTTCCTGAAGGCCTCGATCATGCAGTACACAAATAGCTACTTTTGAACTCCCACAGAGCGTATCACAGACGATCTGCCAAAATGCGATTTTATGCACACTTTCCAAGACGTTATCTCACACTTCCGAACACTGTTCAGACTTGCCAAAAACTCAGAAGTTCACGAGAAACCTTAGGAGAACACCGTGGATGTAACTGATTCCTTCAAAATCTTCCTGGTTGGCACAATTATTGAGGCAAAGTTTAAACGAACACTCCCGACGACAGAGCGTATGCTACATGCTCCCAGATTTTGATAAGATAGATCAAACTTTGCTTAGCCCTTAAGATTTAGCCCGTACAATGGGTGTCATGTGGCATTCTGCTAATGGAATAGTACTAGTGCATGCAGCACATGCGCCAAGGCAAATTTTGCCCAGACGCATGTACTACATGCGCCAGGTCTCTCCAGGGTTGCTTATAAATACAGGCCTCCCCCTTTGCATATTCCATAATCGAAAATTGTGACGAAACTCTGCACAAACAGCTCTAGAAATTCGAAACCCTCCATATACTCCTCTCTCTAAACACTTAGGTTATAGTTTGCCTCACTCTAATCCATACACCACACCTACAAGGCCCTTCATGCCATAGAAAACCTTATTCTAGCCCTTTCCAAGTCTATCCAAGATCAAGTCTAAGCATCTAATGAAGTTTGAAAGTATTTGAAGGAAAAAAGTGGTATTTCCTTTTATTTTTGTCATCCCCCACTCCTCTCTTCTCCCTTCTAGCCTGCTTAGGTTATTCTCTATTTTAATCCCCATCTTCTTATTGGCCCAAAAGGCAACCCAAAAGGGGGGATGAATTGGGTTTTTCAAAAAATAATACAATTAAGATTAATTAAAAACTAATCTAATCAATAGAACACTGATTCAAGGTATGTGAATTGCAATGTAATAAAAAAGGAAATAAAAACAGAGCAAGAAAGGACACACAAAGAATTATCGAGGTTCAACCACAACTTATGGTCTACATTCTCACCCCAAGATCTCCTTGAAGTCTCCTTCCACTATGCAATCTCCAATTATAAAGAAGGTACTGATTTACCAAGTGCTCAGCTTACTTTTACACAAAAACTTCTTATCAAGTTTTTCCAATTACCAAGTGGTTTTGTCCAAGATCCACTTCAATTTACAAGAGTTTTTCTTTTACAAGAGAACGCTCAAACTCTCACTTACAGGTGCATGAAGTTGTATAAATGAAATACAAACTCTCTATCAAGAGTGTATAGGAAATTAAAAGCTTACTTAATGCCAAAATGAAGATAAAAGGAATGTTTAGATTTTTCTTAGCTTGATCAGTTGGTTGTTGATGTTTTTCTTGTCTCTCATCTAAATAAATACAGTTGGAAGTTTGTATATAAATCCCTGTATTGATTTCGTCTGTTGGAGATTGTTGGGGCTCATTTAATGCAAGTCCAGTCTGTTATAATGTTAGAAAAACTAGCTGCTATTTTCCAAGTGTCGACACTTGATTTTATGTGTTGACACATCTGGCCTGCATTTTTCAGATGTTGTCCACTGTCTCTATGTGTCGACACATCAACTCCATGTGTTGACACTTGATCATACTGTCTTCAAACTTTGGCCTCTGTCCTTATGTGTCTTCTCTTCATTTTCATGTGTCAACACATTACACAGAAATCTTCAGTCATTCTTCTAATGATCAAGTTCAGCTTTAGTAATACTATAAGATGTTCAAGGAGTTTTCTTTTTGGGGTATTATACTAGATTGAGATCTTTAATCCATCAAAGTTGTCTTCAATTCAATTTGGATTGAATTTCCTTCTGATACTCATCTTTTCTTTATTTTCTGAGCTGCCATAACTTCTTTCCATTAATGCCGAGCCCTTCTTTTTCATTACTGAGCTCTCTCCATCTACTGATAATGACTTTTTCATCCATGTAGAGCTTCATATTCATAATGCCTCATTGCCGAGCTCTTTCTTTTTGTTACTAATCCTTCTTTCTTTTTTAGGATCACTTCTATGAGTTTTTTTATAAACTTGATGAAGTTTACTCTTGAACATCTTTAATTTCTTTGAACATAAATTATCTTCATTAATTCTTCATATCCTAGATGAAATCTTCACTTGGATTCTTTGTAGAGATTTTGCAATTAAGATGAAAATCAAGTAATTTTCATTGAGTTTATGCACACTTGATGAAATCTTCTTTTGAACACCTTCATTGCTCTGTTTGGTGCATTGCTTGATTTGGTTAGTTGTGCATCCACTTTGACATGTATTAGACTCTAAGTTAAAACCTTTAAGTCTAAATTATAATCTTTATTGTCGTGCCCTGGTTTTTAGGTCCAAGGTCCTTTCAGCTCGGAGACAAAAGCACGAAACTCTGTCATTATAACTCATCCTCCTAGAAGGATGAGTGCAACTAGATTTGATCTTAAAATTGGTTTGAGTAAAGGCTTTTTAGAAAAATAAAAGTCGCCACCTAACTTGATTAAGGTAAGTTAGGGCACCTAAAACTAAGTATTAATCTGATGATTAAACTTAGGGTTTTTGAAAAAGGTTTTGAAAAACTCTCTCAAGAGAGGGTTTTTGAGAAAATAGGTTTTTTGGCAACCTTTGGAAAGATTTAAGCCCTTTTTTAAAATAACTCCATTTTGGTCTTTTGAAAATAGAAATCTATGGTCCGGGAGTTGATTACGTGTAGGGAAGATATCCTAAGATCATCACCTTACCCCGCCCTTTCAGTACTTACATGTCTAATCACCCTTTTATTCACTCACTAGAATAATCGGTTACCATTGTCCACTTAATATCCACTTTAGAATTTTGAAAAGGGGGTTGAGTCATCACTTTTTGGATGAATGAATGCATGAGACAAGTTTTGGAAGAAGTTTGAAAACATGAAAGTTTTGGAGGAGTTTGAAATAAAAACTTTGAATTGATAGAAATTTTTGAAAAGGGAATTGGAGTTGAAAGGGAAGTTATGACTACATCATTTTAGGTTGCCTACGTATCTCATTTGGCGAGAATTAGGTTATTCATAGTTCGGGTAAGAGCCCGATAGAAAATAGGCGCATTGGGGCCTTTAGAAAGCTTGAATACACTTTGAGGTCTTTGGAAAGATGACTAGAGAATTTTGACTTGAAATAGGATGTTGAAGTGTTTTGAAATAGAATTTTGAAACTCTTGAATTGAGATTTTGAAGTGTTTTGAAATGTTTTTGAAACAACTCAAGGGAGTTTTAGAAATACTTTGAAGTAACTTAAGAGAGTTTTGATGTCTTATTTTGAAAACCTTGGAGGTAGGATTTTGAGATGTTTTTATGAACTTGTCTTAGAAAAAGCTTTTAAAAGTGGTTTTGGAATCCTAATATGGACAACCTTGGGGGTTGTTATGGATGTATCATGTTTTTTTGGAATCCCTAACCATAAAAGGGGTGGGGACACCTTAGGTTTGTGAGTTTTTAAAAACATTTTTGGAAATACTTTGAGAACATTTGAAGAGGTTATAGAGTTGGCTTTTGAAATTTCAAGAGAGTAGGAAGTTTTGAAAAAGTGAGTCATGAGGATAGTTTTAAATAGAAAGATCATTTAAAAGGGGTTCATGAGTTGGAACCTTGAAGTATATTTACCTAGGTTGTGTTGGCCAGAGGTTAGGAGTGACCTAAGGTGAGGTCAACCTTGGGTCAAGGTGACCTAGGGTTAATCAACTATGGTTTGATTAACTGAGGGTTAGGCAACTAGGGTCAAGTTAACTTAGGGATTGATAACTAGGGTCAAGTTAACCTAGGTTAACCTAGGGTTGGATGACTAGGGTCAAGTTAACCTAGGGTTGGATTGGAAGATAATTTTGGAAAGTGGTTTTATGCACTTTTGAAAAGAGTTTTAGAAAACAAATCATGTTATGTAAAGGACTTTGGTAAACAAACCTTTTGAAGATCATTTCCATGAAAATTTAACTTTAACCAAGAATATGGTTTATATGGTTGATGTTTAAAAACCATTCCAAAAGAGGTTTACTTGGGACCATTATTACCTTTATCTTGACAAGAGTATTGGTTTCAAGAATCAACACAAGGGTGACAACGTTTGGAAAACCATTTTTAATGCAAAGATGGAGAGAATGAATTTTTTAAAATCATTTTTAAGAGAAAGGTTTTGAATCATTTTTAAAGAAAACCATTCTAACAAATTAGGGTTCCTATGACCAATGTAAAGGGAGACCACTCAAGAGAGGATCCCATGGGGTCATTCTAACCACTAAACTTGAGAGAATAAAAACCTTAGAAATCAAAGAGTTTGGAAACCATTTGGGTGCAAGAAGGGAATCATTCTAACAATTTAGGGCTCCTATGACCAATATAAAAGGGAAACCACTCAAGAGAGGGTTCCATGGGCCATTTCAACCACTAAACTTGAAAGAATAGAAACCTTGGGAATTAGAGAGTTTGAAGACCATTTTCATGCAAGTTAAAATGTAATGATACAAAAGTGAGAGTTATGGGGTAATGAGGAATTTTCTAAGGTATGACTTCTAAAGTCTCATCCTAAACTTCAAGGAGCCAATTCTTGGAACCGGTTTGAGAGGGGTATTGAACTTGAAAGTGGCATGAAAATAAGAATAATGCAAGCTTTGTAGGACATAATTATAAATATAAAGATAAAGCCAAGCATACAAGATATGATCAAGATAACAAAATGCAAGGGGGTCATGAATATGTACAAGGCTTTAGGCTACATCACATAAATAAGGAGCTCCTAGGCCATACCATCTCAAAGTAGGCTAGTGAGAGATCCCCCTACACGATGGCTCCCACTAGCTTTCCTCTAGGCATGAACTAAAAGCCCTCTTGGCTCAAGCATGCAAGAAAAGAGGGTTGAAGATGGGATTAAAATAGAGAATAGCCTAAGTAGGCTAGGAGGGAGAAGAGAAGAGTGGGGTTAGACAAAAAAATGTAAAAGAAATACCACCTTTAGCCTTCAACATACTTGTAATCTTCTATGGGTGCCTTGACTTGAACTTGGGTGGCTTCAAGTAGGCTTGGGGGGCTGGAAAGAGGGGTTTAATGGTGTATAGGGCTACGTAGTTGAAGTGTATGGGCTAAAGGAGGTGAAATCTAGCCTAAGTGTTAGAGGAGTGAAATGTATGTAGAGATTCGATGTTCTGCAGTGGTTTTAGCAGAGCTTCGTATCAATTTTTGGTTTTAGAATATGCAAATGGGGATGCCTCTATTTATAGGCAACTTGGAACAGTCCTAGCGCATGTAGCCAAAATTTGCACTGGCGCATGTAGCACATACGCCAGTATTATTCCATTGCCAGAACGCCACGTGGCACCCCTTGTACTGACTAAATCCTAATGGTTGATTGAACTTTGGTCGATTTGATCAAAATTTAGACATATGTAGCATACGCTTCGTCACCGAGATTGTTCATTTAAACTTTGTCTCGATAATTGAGCTAACCGGGAAGGTTTCAGGAAAATCGGTGGCACCCACGATGTTCTCCTAGGGTTTCCTGTGAACTTTCATATTTTCAAAAAGTTGAAATGGTATTCGGAAGTGTGGGATATCGTATCAGGAAATGTACTTAAAATGACATCTTTACGGAGCGTCTGTGATACGCTCCATGGGGATCCGAAAGTAACTGCTTTCGTGTCGTGTGATCGAGGGTTTCGGGAAGCGATATCTCTGATTAGACCGTACCGATGGAAAGTACTCCGGAGATACTTTTAGGAATTTCCTAATTTACGCATTTCTCAAGTCGTTTGACGGTGCGTTATAATTAGGGAGTCGGGAAAAAAGTCAATCTTGGCGGAACGTCTGCGAGACGTTCTAGGGGTTGCTAAAAGTTGCAGTTTTTGAGCCATATGATGAGGAACTTCAAGAACGATCTATCTGATCGAGCCGTATCAATGGAAAGACCTACGGATGAGGTTTCGGGAATTTCCTGGTTTATGCATTTTTTAAGTCATTTGACGGTGCGTTATAACTGGGAAATCGGGAGAAAAGGCAATTTAGACGGAGCGTCTATGAGACGCTCCAGGGAAATTTTATCGAGTCGTGGGTGTTTAGCATCGTAAGGTCTTTCTTAGGTTAAACATGGGTGTGTGGCAAGACCCGCCATTCAAAATCCTAGGACTGGTGTTATTTCGGGGCGCATTTAGATTGTTAGGGGTAAAATGGTCATTTTGTCCGGATTTGGTTAGAATGGTCAGGAATGGATCAGGGTGTTATGTTAAGTGCGTCGAGTCATTCAAGGATGATCACGAGGGAGTCTTTCATTGTTTGGTGGGATTTGTGCAATGCCGGGGCGTTTAGGGGCAAAACGGTCATTTTGACTTGAGTGAGCCAGAATTAGACAAAATGACGTGTGGAGTACGCCTAACTGCTTAGTAGCACTTTGGAAGGGTGGACTTACCGCTTTGAGGGATTTTGAACTTTCCCAAAACGTGCCTGGAGGCCTAAGGGGCAGGTCTGGTCTGGTCATTTTTCACCGAGTCGGGCTAGCAGGTGTTGGTGTTGACCTAGGTGTTGGTTCCCAAGACCACCTGGTCTCGAAAAACTACCTGTGCGGTGTTGGTCCCTGAGAACACCTAGTCTCAGAGACCTATCTGTAGGGTAGTCTTGGTTCCTAAGAATGCCTAGTTTCAAAAAACTACCTATGAAAGTGGTGTTGGTCTCCGAGAACGCCTGGTCTCGGGAAACTATCAAATGACAGACATTCTACATTGGCAAGCCAGCAGGCGCCAGAGGTGAACCATCTAGAATTTGATAGGGTTTTGGTCCCCGAGATCGCCCGATCTCGGGAAGCTACCCGAATGGTGTTGGTTTTCGAGACCACCCGGTCTCGAAAAGCTGTCTGGAATGATGTTATGGCTTTATTTGGGCTTTGTGGGCCCGAAAAGCAACTAGTTGACTAGATTGGAGTTTGAAAGACTTGTCTTGGGCTTGCATGTGTTGTGATGCTTGAAAATTAGATCTGGTCGGGCCGGAGATTGCCGAGCGGACAAAAATAAGGTGCTTACATTTATTAATCTGCACACGAAGTAAATGTATTAGTAAAATAATACAAGATTTAGTTATCATCAAAATTAACTTGGAGATCAAACTTGAGTCAACACTTCTACCTCCCATTCTTGCATACTTGAGACAAGAAAGCTCCTAGCTCATGCCTAGAGGAAAGCTAGTGTGAGCCACCATGTAGGGGGATCTCTCACTAGCCTACTTTAAGATGGTATGACCTTAGAGCCCCTTGATTATATGGTGTAGCCTCTAGTCTTATATGAATTCATGACCCTCTTTGCATATGACTATCTTATTCATGTTTTATGTGCTTGGCTTTATTTTCATGTTTATAACCATGTTTTTCAAAACTTATACTATTTCAATTTCTATGTCATTTTCAAGCTCTTTATTCTAATAATCTCTTCAAAGTGGTTCCAAAAGTTGGTCCCTTGAAGTTTAAGATGAGACTCTAAGTAATCATGCCTTAGAAAAGCTCCTTATTAACCCTTAACTGACATTTTTGCATCCTTGCATTCCAACTTGCATAAAAATGATTTTTAATCTCTTTGATTTTTAAGGTTTATATTCTCTTAAGTTTAGTGGTTGGAATAACCCCATAGAACCCTCTCTTGAGTGGTCTCCCTTTACATTGGTCATAAGAATCCTATCTTGTTAGAATGGTTTCCTTTAAAAGTGGTTTTCAAAGCCTTCTTCTTAAATATGGTTTTCAAAAATTTATTCTCTCCATCTTTTCATTAAAAATGATATTTCAAAAGTTGTCATCATTATGTTGATTTTCAAAGCTCTTACTCTTTTTAAGATAAATATTATAATGGCCCTAAGGAAATCTTCCTCGGAATGGTTTTCAATCACCAACCATATAAACTATATACTTGACTAGAGTCAATTTTCATGAAAATGATCTTCAAAAGGTTTGTTTACAAGAGTCCTTTGCATAACATGATTTATTTTCCAAAACTCCTTTAAAAAAAAAATGCATAAAACCACCCTTCTAAAACCATTAGGTCCAAATCATAGGTGAACTTGACCCTAGTTGTCCAACACTAGGTTAACCTAACCCAAGTTAGTTAACCCTAGGTCACCTTAACCTTAGGTTAACTTAATCCTAGTAAATTAACCCTAGGTCAATCCAACCCTAGTCCAACTTAACCCTAGTTGTCCAAACCCTAGGTTAACCTAACATTAGTTAGTTAACCTTAGGTCACCTTAACCCTAAGCTAACCTAACCCAAGTTAGTTGACCTTAGGTCACCTTAACCTTAAATCAACCCGACCTAGGTTAGTGTGCTTCAATGTTCCAATTCAAGGATCCCTTTTCAAATGATCTTTCAATTCAAAATCATTGTCATGACATACCTTCTAAAAACCTCCCACTCTCTTGAGATTTCAAAACTTAACTCTAATCTCTTTTCCAATGCTTCCTTTCTCTTCCCTTGAAAATATTTCTAAGAAATTCTCTTAAACTTGTTTTGTCAAAAGTGGCTAGACATTTAGCGTTTTCTAAAAACCATTTTTAAAATGTTTTCAAGAACTCACAACCCTAGAGTGTCCCAAACCCTTTATGGTTAGGGATCTCAAGGGAAGGTGATACATTAAGTATAACCTTCAAGGTTGTCCATATTAAAGTTTCAAAAACCACTTTCAAAAAGCTTTTTCGAAGATAAGTTTATTAAAGCACTTCAAAATCCTACCTCCAAGGTTTTCAAAACAAGACTTCAAAATATTTTCAAAACTCTCTTGAGTTACTTCAAAGCACTTCCAAAAATCCCTCGAGTTGTTTAAAAAACATTTCAAAACACTTTAAAATCCTATTTTAAGAACGTTTTCAAAAACCTTCAAGTTCTATTACAAAAACACTCCAAAATCCGACTTCAAATCAAAATTCTCAAGTCATTTTTTCAAAGACCACAAAGTGTCTTCAAACCATTCCGAAGACCTCAAAGCGTCTTCAAACACTCCAAAGGCCCTAATGCGCCTGTTTTCCATCGGACTCTTGCTCAAACTACGAATGACTTGATTCTCACCAAATGAAATACGTAGGCAACCTAAAATGGTACGGTCATAACTCTTATTTCAACTCAAGTCCTTTTCAAAACTCTCTATCAATTCAAGATCCTTGTTTCAAAATCTTTTAAATCTTCCATGTTTTCAAACATTTTTTCTCCAGACTTGCATCATGTATCATTCATCCAAAAACTAATGACTAAACTCTGTTTTCAAAATTCTAAAGTGGTTATTAAGTGGATAATGATAACTGGTTATTCTAGTAAGTGAACAAAATGATGATTAGACATGTAAGTACCGAAAGGGCAGGATAGGGTGATGATCTTAGGATATCTTCCCTACACGTAACCAACTCCCGGACCATAGATTTCTGTTTTCGAATGACTAAAATGGAGTTATTTTCAAAAAGGGGTTAAAACTTTCGAAAGATTACTAAACAACCTATTTTCTAAAAAACCCTCTCGACAGAAAGTTTTGCAAAACTTTTTTCTAAAACCCTAAGTTCAATCTTCGGATTATACTTAGTTGTAGGTGACCTAACTCACCTCAATCAAGTTAGGTGGTGACTCCTATTTTTCTAAAAAACCCTTAATCAAATCAATTTCAAGTTCAAATCTAGTTGCACTCGTTCTTCTAAGAGGATGAGTTCTAATAACAAAGTTCAGTGCTTTTGTCTCCGAGTTAAAAGGACTTGGTCAAAAACCGAGGTGCGACAGAGACGTGTTGCATATCAAAATTCATAGTAAACTATAAACCCTATTAGGTTTTGGTAGATTTTGTTTGTCACCTGTTTTGGCAGTTTTTCTGAAATATTATTTTGATAGTAAATTATATTAGTATGGTTTTTTAGTTTTATAGTTTCCTAATTAGCTATTTTCTTGGGTGTTTAGTTTCCTAGTTCTATAATTTCCTAATTAGTTATTTCCTTAGATGTTTAGTTTTCTATTTATCATTACTTGTTCATCACTGCTCTTTGGCCTATATATAGAGGCTCACTTTTAATGTAATAGTTAGCTTTGAGTATTGAATAAATAATTATTTTAGAGAATTTGTTTATCTCTTGTGTTCTTATATTTTGTTTGAATTGAAAATTCACTTGTTCACGCTTATCCCTGTGTCGGTTGACGTGGGATTTGTGAAGCGTGCATATCTAAAAGACGTGAGATGTACTCTTTAGCTGGAGTTAATAAGATCATCAAGTGCTGTCTTGGAAGTTGTATTTTTTTTATTAGGGTAAATTACACTAATCACCCCTTCTGGGGTTTCAAGAAAACTAAGATAGTACTCTTCTGTTTTTCACAATTACACTAAACTACCCTTGTCAGAATTTGCTGAGAAACGATGGTAATTGAGATTATGAAATTACAATTTTATCCTTAATCCATTAAAGCTTCTTTTAGTTAAAAAAAATATTTTTGAGAGAAAATATAATCTCTTTCCAATTTTTTCCTCTGCCCTCTCTCCATGAAAACTAGTTAACCTAAGGCATCATCACCCCCTCTTCCACCACCAGCCTTTCCCCTCATCTCTACTTCACCACCAAAATCATCATGCTTTCCCTCGCCACCACCCACCTCCACACTCTTCCCCCACATGGAAGCACCACCACTATTTTAATCATCCATCTTCTATCCTACCAGTCATAGTCTAATGGGTCCCACCACTGGTTCTCTGCATTTTGAGGCCAAGCATTCATGCCTTTATGTGGAAATTGTGAATCTTGGCCAACCATCTAAAACATGGAGGAGGACGAGTAATTTGGACAACACCCACTCCACTGCCACCATATCCCCAGCACAATACCCACAACCCACCCCTCTTCCCATCATTCTTCTCTGCCCAATCAACCTAGGTATACATGAATTTATGCAATGATACATACATATATTTATATACACATAATGGTACCAATATATATATGCACTAGAAGTGGTGGCACACACGATGTGTGTAACCACGACCCTTACTTACCCCACTAATTTCATGCTCTTAAACTTAGTTAAGTTAGATTAAATTACTATTTTGTCTTTTGTAATAGCTTTCAGCAAGAAGTGATGTGTACACCCATGACTCCCACTTGTCCCACTAACTTTATGCTTTCAAAGTTAGTTGAGTTAGATTAAATTACTCTTCTATCATTTGTGACAAGCTTCAGTAAGCAGGCTTCACCAAACTTCAAGTGTTTACTTTTTATAATAGTATAGATATATATATATATATAAACATATATGAAATCAGACTTAAAATTGTCCCAGTTTTTCAAAATCTGATAAAATTAACCATCCACATCACATAATCTCAAAACCCTATCATAAATTAACTACCAATAGATTGCTCAACAAAATTACAAGACTTCAAGCCAATGACCTACAACGATGAATCGCAACCCACACCACCAAAGCAAACAGCAGAGAGAGAGAGGCACAATTGAGGGTTGAGGTGTAGGGTGGTGGTGATTGTGGTGGAATTGTGGTGATAGGTTTTGATGACCGGTGGTGGGTGGGGCTGTGATTATAAGGGGAAAGATAATGAAAGAAAAAGACAGGGGGATGGAGAAGGGTTTGGCGATGGTGGGGTATCTGGTGAGGGTTGTTCAATTCGAGTGATCCAATGAGTGGCCTAGGGTGTGGGAGGTTGAGTGAAAAGATACTATCTTCTGTCTAAACTGTCAGATTGC
>CM065377.1:71384774-71424774 GCA_033060915.1 Euryodendron excelsum | reverse complement strand
TGTCAAAAGCTTAAGGGGCAGCCTGACCCAATATATATATATATATATATAAATGTTGTGTTTGTTTTTGTATTTTGTCTCTTTTTTACGTAACGCTTTAAATGCTCTCATATTTTTAAAATGTCACGTCATTTGGGCAATTGTTTAGATAACTTTTAAAAATTAATTAATTAACTTTTAAAATTTAATTAACATTAAAAGACTCTTTATAGACTTATGATATAGATAACTATATCAGAGTACGGAATAATTCAATTGTTCGAGGTTAATCATAATTATTATATATATAAAAAATCAAAAAGGACAATTGGTTAGATAACTATTGAATCTATACTATTATTAATCCACCACTTAATTCAACATTATACATATAAAAAAAAATCAAAAAAGGCAACCATCCGCAGATATAGATAACTTATGTATATGATATAGATAATTATCCACTATCCGCAAATATGATTGGTGTATGTTTGATAAATTCTTCAGCACTCAGCGGGAGTTTCTGGACCACAAAAAGAATAATGGCACATTAAGGATTGTTATCGTGGTGTAAATTGGCATACTTTAAAATTCAGATCTGAACATCAAAAATGAAATTAAGAACATAAAATAAAATAATTAAAAAATTAATTAATGCTCCCAAGAAGAAACCAAATAATCTCCGCAGGCCCGACTAGAGTAGTTGAGTTGAAATAGTATTCCCTATTGAGACTCTCAACACTTTCAATATACACCACTTAATTCCCTATAAATTAAAAGATAACTATTCTTTATTGACCCAATTCATGTTAATGTTAAAGGGAACTCCATTGTTGGTAAGGTTTAATAATCAATCTCTATTATTGCTAACCTCCATTAACGATAGTTTCATTATTTGTAATCCTATGCTCTTGGTTGATAATTTCATTTTTTTTTTTTTGGATTAGAATTCAGTATATTGTCTATTTTCATAGCAAAGATCATCTCCAATCCAGGTAAACTTTAATTTTTGAATTTTTTTAGTATGCTCTTTAGATATGAATATCTACATGTGTATTCTTAATTAGAATTGTCACTTTTAAATAATATTCTTAATTATTGTATATTTTTTAATTAATTATTTATTACATTTTATTGTGAATTTGAAAAACTATTATTGTCCCGTTCATTGCACGGGTTAACACCTAATGGTTAGTAGTCGTATGTCTATTGTAAATGTTGTCATTTGTTTTATTCGATGTATGCTGTTTTTAAATTGTCATTTGAAGAGAGCCGGTAATAGTGGTGCGCCCACCCAATGATGGTCATGAATTCTAAACTCTCCCCTCCCTAGGGCTTTTCACATCTCCTAAAAGAAATTTATCATTTATTTCAGTCCATTAAAACCTTCATGACAAAAAATGGTCATTCGTTTTATCCTTGAAAGAATTTGTCCTTTATTTTATTCCATTAGATTCTTTTTTTTTATTTTTATAATGTAACTTCTACTGAATTCTTTGTAAAGGTATTTTTTCATTTATTTTATCTCAACAAAATCTTTGTAGCGGGAAGAGCAGCAGGATGGACCAGTGGGTCAGGAAGGAGGAGCAGGTCTGGATATAGGAGCGGATCAGGAAGGAGCAACGGATTAGCTGGTCAGGAAGGAACTACAACTGCAGTGAGCTATAACTGCACAATTAGCGACTAAATCAAATGAAACCAGAACTTGAACGGTAAGATATATAATGATGATGCGATGAACTGGTACGTCTTTCCCAATTCCTGGTGCAACTTGCTGGTGTGATAAGTCTCCTTGTCTGGAACACCAGTGTGGTGCCTGCCAAAGACACTCCGATGCCAAAGTTAGGCTCAGGGAAAGATGGACAGAATTGCCGTATCTAGGGTGGTGTAAAAATCGTACCTTCTTAGAGGTGAGGAATGTTCCCTTTATAGGAGCGTTGGCTTGGATCGTGGGCACCTTCGTGGGTCAGTTAATCGTGCCCCCGGTCATGCCTCCCACTTTGTGAGGATATATCGTGCCTTGATTTTAGGCTCCATGGATCATGCCCCCGTTCATGGGGGAACCATTCTAATCATGGGATCGTGGGGGCCATTTACCAGGCGAGAATCTCGGAGTGCCTTCAAGCCGCCGTCCAGTGTATCGCTTGAGCTTTGCCGCTCTTTCTGTTAATGGACTTGATCTAGGAGGGAGGGGGCCTGAACTGGATATGTGAACCGAGCTGGTTTGGTCTGTCCGCAAAGGGGCCGACCAACCGTACTTGTCATTTGTGTTATCAGATGCCCCTAATTCCCTAGGCAGCCCAGGTCGGCCTATGGGAATTCCAAAGGTCTGCCCATGGGAATTTCGAAGAGTCACCGAGCGCCGTCGAACAGGCGCATTTATGGCGTTGCATAACCGTCATGATTACTATGCCAGGTGGATCGACGCGACTATTGGCCTTTCTGCCACGTGGCCTCATGTGGTTGGCCCCGTATGTCGATTAGACATCAATTGCACTGCCCGTTCGATCTGAGAGCTTTGGGCCAATCTACACCGTTGATTTCGAATAGAGGGGGCTTATAAAACCTTGGCAGTTCGCCAAAAAGAGCCCCTTACTCTACATATTTCTTCCCAATCGTACGACTGTGCTTGTTGTCTCTCTCCCTTCGTCGTTCTTCTCATTGTTGTTGGTTGTTCGGAGAGGTTCCAAAATCACTTCTTAAATCCATACCCATCAAGGTACGTAGTGTCAGTGTTTATGTTTTGGCTCCTATAGAAGGCTATTTGGTACTACGAGTGGAGGATTAGGGCCTCATATCCCCTAGGGTTCGTAGGTAATCCCCCCTTTGTTGAGTCGGTATACTGGGGCATCCTTGAGGCATCCAGAGCAGTTTTTGAGACTCTCCGAGAGATTGAGGATCCTAGGGTCATGAACCCACTGCCAATCAACCTGTCGAGCGGCTCTGATCGTATTGCCTCTATGGACCTAGATAGGGCAAGACCAGATGAGGCATCCAATGCCTCGGTGAACTACTCTAGGGCAGACCTTGAGGAGATTACTCAAGAGGCGAGGCCTAGGAGGGCAAGGAGTCCCGTGGCCATTGTGGACGCCTTTGAGAGTGCCCCCACGGCCATGGCTGAGGTCGGGGCAGTGTCCCCTGCTCCAGAAAGTAGGTATGAGGCTCGGCACTTTGCTTCCATTCTAAATGGGGCAAAAGTGCAAAAGTTGTGGTCTGTCTATCAATTTCCTCCCTCCATGAGTTACAGGGTGCCTGGGAGCAAAGACAGAGCGTGCTTCCCTCGCCCAGGCGAAATTGCTGTGTATGAGAGTGCGTTGTCCGGGGGATTGAGATTCCCCATCACTCCTCCTTATTAGAGGGGTTCTAAGTCGGGCTAGACTAGCCCCTGGGCAGCTAATGCCCAACTCCTGGCGCATACTGGTAGGCTGTGCCGCTCTGTGGCAGGCCGCCACTGACAAGGAGGAAATCCTGACCCCAGAAGATTTCTTCTTCTACTACAAGATAACCGAGAGCGAGAACTTATGTTGGTACTACTTCTCAGCTAGGAAAAGTCAGCCAGCTCTGATTACCAATCTCCCGGTCTCCCATAAGCGCTGGAAGGAGAAGTATTTTTTTGTGTACGGCGAGGGTATGGAGATTGCTCACTGGGAGGATGTGACTGACCAGACCCCCCGCATACCCAGGCAGTGGGGTAGACTAGGTAGGAAGGGTAAGCACCTTTCGTGCTTTTATGCCTGACTCCTTCTTAGGGTAGTGGTCTAACAATCATCCTTTTCTCTTTTACTCAGCACGCCTTCCTATACTGGAGGACGAGTCAAGGGAGGCCTGTTTAGCGAGGGTGAGGGAGCACCCGGTCAAGAACTGGGCCCCTCTTGTGGTTGGTGAGAGTTTGGCAGACTATCTCTTAGGTCCAGACCCTTCCATCGAAGCCCTTCGCGCTGAGAGGAGTGAGTCTGGTCTGTCTTTTGCGGCCGCCTTCTAATGCTAGTGCACTGATTCTTGCCCCTTGTGCTTTGCAGGACAGGGATCATACATGGGCTTTGACAAGAGGAGCATGGGGTCCTCTGCAAAAAAGAAATTCGAAGAAATGGAGAAGGCAAAGGCTGCTGGAGAGAGGCCTAGCAAACGCCACCGGCCTAGCTCTGGAGGGAGGGCTGTTGAGCAATCCCATGATAAGGGTCCTGCGGCGATCAGCACTCCCGCAGTACCTAAGGCTTCAAACGCTGGTCAGTCCTCTAGGGCTGGAACTGGGATGCCCCCGCCTCCTGCCGAGGCGACAGCTGGTGCTCAGACCCAGACTTAGCAAAGCGAGCCCCTCATTGTGGAGGACGCCCAGGCTGCTTGGGAGAGGATGAAGCAATTCATCAGCATGGAGGACGTGGGGCCATTTGTTGACTGGACCAATGCCCAGCTGACAAGGAGCATGAACCTCGATGCTGTAAAGGTGAGGGCTCTAGTTATCTCTTCTCTTCCACCCCCCTCCCCCTTTGTTTTTTTTTTTTTTGAATGACCCTGCAATTTTTCTGCAACTCCATGTGAAAGCGCTCTACCTGTCCACTCGTCTGAAGGCGAGGACAACTGAGTGCGCCAAGAAAGGGCAGGTCATTGAGACTTTGACCACATCTGTTAGCAGCCTGGAGAAGAAGGTCAAGGATGCTGAGGAAGCCCAAGCAGTTGTAGAGGCAGAGAAGACTGCCGTGCTGGATGAATTATCCGAGCTCAGGAAAAAGGTGGAAGCTCTGGAATTCGATGCCCAAGCTTTCGGGGCAATCAAAGAGTCCCTTACTTCAAAGGTCGATGAGCTGGAGAGGCAGCTAAAAAGTGCTCAGGACAACGCCGTGGATGAGTTTAGAGCTGGGGCGGCCTTTCAAGATGAACTCAGCGAGGCCTACATGGAAGGTTTCGTTGACGCTAAGGTTGCGGCCAGGAAGCTCTTCCCAGACCTCGATCTTTCTGCCCTGAAACCCTCTGACGACACGACTTCCAATGCGCCAGGCGTGGAAGACCAGACCGCTGCGACAGAGGAGGGAGACGAAGCCCAGTCCTGATCACTTTGTAAAAACATCTAGTGGCATCTTTCTTCCCCCCCCCCCCCCCCCCCCCCCCCCCCCCCCCCCCCCCCCCCCCCCCCCCCCCCCCCCCCCCCCCCCCCCACCCCCACCCCCCACCCCCCCCCCCCCCCCCCCCCCCCCCCCCTGTTGTAACCCGCCTTTAATCAATGAAAAACCATTTTGATAAACTACGTTTCCAAGTTTGAATGTCTGATTAATTAGGTTTGGTGACTATGGTGCCTTCGACCGGTCTGGCCGGTTTGGCGAGTTGGCCAGCAGGGCTTTGTAGCGTCATGATTCTCTGGTTGCTCTGTAACGTCTGGGTACTGCCCAACTGGACTTAGTAATTTTTACGGGCGCTCGGCTTGCCTGGTCAGCCTTAGGGCTGGCCAGTTGGGATTAGCAGCCTTGTTGGCTTTACGGCATTTGCCCGTCGTTCTGGCCAGTTGGGCTTAGCCCTGTTGACCTTTCGACTTTGCTGGTCAACTTTAGGACTAACTAGTTGGGCTTAGTAGCCTTATTGGCCTTTCGGCTTTGCTGGTCGGCCTTAGGACCGACCAGTTGGGCTTAGTAGCCTTATTGGCCTTTCGGCTTTGCTGGTTAGCCTTAGGACTGACCAGTTGGGCTTAGTAGCCTTATTGTCCTTTCGGCTTTGCTGGTCAACCTTAGGACTGACCAGTTGGGTTTAGTAGCCTTATTGGCCTTTCGGCTTTGCTGGTCAGCCTTAGGACTGACTAGTTGGGCTTAGTAGCCTTATTGGCCTTTCGGCTTTGCTGGTTAGCCTTAGGACTGACCAGTTGGGCTTAGTAGCCTTATTGGCCTTTCGGCTTTGCTGGTCAGCCTTAGGACTGACCAGTTGGGCTTCAACAATTCTGCGGGTGGACACCGGTTCTGAAGATCATAAAAAAGACTTTTCATTGCAGGTTGCTCATTACATCATACATAGTATTTTCTCAGGTGCTCAGCATGCCAAGGGTTGGGGAGCTCCTTGCCGTCGACCCCAATTAGCCAGTATGTCCCTTTCCTAGAAAACCCTTTAACTGTATACGGGCCTTCCCAATTCGGCCCGAGTTTGCCGTCGCTAGGCTTTCTAGTAGACTGATTAACCCTCTTAAGAACCAAATCTCCTGCTTCGAATGTTCTGGGTTTTACTCTCGCATCATGATATCTGCGCATCCTTTGTTGGTAAGCAGCCATCCTCACAGCTGCTTGCATCCTTTTCTCTTCAAGTAGGTCTAGGCTTACTTCTAGGGCCTCCCTGTTAGCCTCTACTTCGGAATGCTCAACCCTGGGGCTATGGAGGCCTATCTCCACCGGGATGACCGCCTCAGATCCGAAAGTCAAAGAGAAGGGGGTGTGCCCTGTTGCAACCCTTTCTGTTATTCTATAGGCCCACAAGATATTGGGAAGCTCTTCTGCCCATAAACCTTTTGCCTGCTCCAGCCTTGTCTTGATGCTTTTGAATAGGGTCCGGTTGGTGACTTCAACTTGGCCATTGGCTTGGGGATGCTCCGAAGAAGAGTAGTGGTGGCTGATCTGGAGGTCTGAACACATCTGATCGAACTGACCGCCTTTGAACTGTTTTCCATTGTCTGTGACAACCACCTTCGGGATGCCGAATCTGCATATGATGTTTTTCCATAGGAAATTCTTCATCTTCTGCGCAGTGATTGTGGCGACAGCCTCCGCCTCCGCCCATTTTGTGAAGTAGTCAACTGCTATCACTGCGAACCTAGTTTGGCCTTTCCCCAAGGGCAGAGTACCCACTATATCTATGCCCCACTGGGCAAAAGGCCACGGGCTCTGAATCGACGTTAATTCTTGGGCTGGTTGCCTTGGGATGTTAGAGAATCTTTGGCATTTATTGCATCTTCTTACAAACTCCTGGGCGTCTTTTTCCATTGTGGGCCAGTAGTAGGCTGCTCTGAGAATCTTCTTAGCCAAAGATCTCCCTCCTGAGTGGTTGCCGTAGACCCCTTCGTGTACCTCTCTCATGATGTAATTTGCTTCTGCTTTTCCGGCGCACCTTAACCAGGGCATGGTGTGTCCCCTTTTGTACAGAACGTTGTTCATCAGGGCGTATCTGCTGGCCCTATATTGGATCCTTCTTCCTTCAACTTTATCCGCTGGTAGGGACCCCTTTTCCAAGTAGTTCCTAATTGGTGTTGCCCATTCCACCTCTTGTTCTGCCTGCAATATCTCGGGCTTCCGAATGCTTGGCGAATCCAGTACTTCCATGGGTACTTCGGGGTCGTCTTCCTGGGATGATGCGATCCTGGCCAACCGATCTGCCTCCTCGTTCTGCGCCCTTGGTACTCTTTCGAGAAGCACTTCGGGAAATTTTTTCGCCAAATTTCTGGCCATCTCACAATACTCTTGCATTTTGTCTCCCCTGGCCTCGTATTCTCCTTTGACCTGTTCTACCACAAGTTGAGAGTCACTTCGTACCAAGACATGTTCTGCCCCCATTCGCCAAGCCATTTGGAGACCAGCAATCAAGGCCTCGTATTCAGCCTCATTGTTGGACGCCGGGAATTTGAACTTAACGGCATATTTGAGCTTGTGTCCTTCAGGGTTGACGAGCACGATCCCGGCGCCTCCCACTTTGTCCGTTGAGGAATCGTCTACATTGAGTACCCACTGTGGCTGCGAGGAGTCGTCATTTGGGCAAATTGTGGGAGGGGTGAACTCAGCGATGAAATCTGCTACAGCTTGCCCCTTGATGGCTTGTCTTGGTCTGTACTGAATGTCGAACTGGCTGAGCTCTATGGACCATTTGACTAGTCTGCCCGACGTCTCCGGCTTGTGAAGGACCTTTTTCAATGGCTGATCGGTCAGGACAACTATGGTGTGCGCTTGAAAGTATGGCCTCAATCTTCTTGCTGAGGTCACGAGTGCAAGGGCTAGCAGCTCCATCGTGGGGTATCGCTCTTCTGCGCCCCTCAAAGCCCTGCTGGTGAAGTAGACGGGCTTTTGGACCCCTTCCTCTTGCCTTACCAGGGCAGAACTCACCGCTGTTTCTGATACGGCGAGGTATAGGTAGAGCTCTTCTCCTTCTATGGTTCTGCTCAACAGTGGTACTGAACTCAGATATCCTTTGAGTTGCTGGAAAGCCTCTTCACATTGGGGAGTCCACTCAAAAGCTTTACGCAGAACTTTAAAGAAAGGGAGGCACTTATCTGTTGATCTGGAGATGAATCTGTTCAGCGCTGCTACTCTGCCAGCCAGCCTTTGGACTTCCTTGGTGGATGTTGGGGACTGCATATTTAACACTGCCCTGATTTCCTCGGGATTAGCCTCTATCCTTCGGTTAGAAACCATGAACCCTAGGAACTTGCCTGACGCTACTCCGAAGGCACACTTGGCAGGGTTTAATTTCATTTTGTAGGCTCGTAGGTTTTTGAACGTCTCTTCCAAGTCGGCTAGGTGGTTGATGGCTCGCTTGCTCTTTACTAGCATATCATCGACGTAGACTTCCATGTTCCTCCCGATCTGACTGCTGAACATTTGGTTCACAAGCCTTTGGTAAGTTGCCCCGGCGTTTTTGAGGCCGAAAGGCATTACCTTATAACAATACAGTCCTCTGTCGATCACGAATGCTGTGTTTTCCTGATCATGCTCGGCCATTTTTATTTGGTTGTATCCTGAGAAAGCGTCCATGAAGGTCAACATTTCGTACCCTGCCGTCGAGTCCACCAGTTGATCTATTATGGGGAGGGGGAAGCTATCTTTGGGACACTCTCTGTTCATATCTGTGAAATCCACGCACATTCTCCACTTTCCATTTGCCTTTTTGACAATCACCACATTAGATAGCCAGGTCGGGTATTGGGCTTCTTTTATGAAGCCTGCGGTGGTCAATTTCTCAACTTCGTCCGCTACAGCCTCGTTGCGTTCCGGGACAAAAAACCTCCTTTTTTGTCTGACCGGTTTTGCCGTTGGGTCTATGTTTAGGTGATGGGCAATAATTCGGGTATCAATTCCCGGCATATCCTCATGAGACCAGGCAAAAACATCGGCGTGATGCCTGAGGAAGGACCTCAACTTCTCCTTGAATTCTTCAGGAGCTGCTGTTCCGATTTTTACTGTCTGGGTTTGGTCGTGCTCTCCGACCACTACCTCCTCGAGCTCTTCCATTGGTTCCCCCCTCCTGATTTCCTCCTCATCACGAACTTCCAGCTCTTCAATTAACATAGCCTCTCGGGTTTCCCCCTTAAGAGATGCCATATAGCATTCTCTGGCAGTCTGTTGGTCACCTCTGGCTTCCCCAACTCCTTGGGATGTGGGGAACTTGACTTTTAAATGATAGGTTGATGGGATGGCTTTGAACTCATTGAGGGCTGTTCTGCGAATGATGATGTTATAAGCTGACGGGCAATCCACTACTAAAAAAGTTACCATCTTGGTAGCCTGTTTGGGCACTGCTCCTAGCGTGACCGGTAGAGCGATGGAGCCTAGAGGTGTAACTCTGTCTCCAGTGAAACCGACAAGGGGGGAGTTAACCGGTTGTAGTTGCTCTCTGCCGACCTTCAGTTGTTCAAAGGCTTTTAGAAAGAGAATATCCGCCGAGCTGTCGCTATCTACCAGGACCCGACAGATTACGAAATTTGACACGACAGCCGATATGACTAAGGGGTCGTCATGAGGTTGGCATAGGGCCCTAGCCTCATCGTCTATGAACGTGATGGGATCATATTCAGCCCGAGATTTTTTGGATGACCGGTCTATGGACATAACTTCCCTCTGGTTCCGCGCATCCCTTGCATGTCGTTTCCTTGCTGATGACGACTCTCCCCGCCTGCGAACCCACCAGAAATGACCCTAATCTCGCCCATAGGCTGCTGGTTTGGCCTTCCCCTTTCTGGGCTTTTTTGTTCGGCCGGTCTCGGTGCCGGCTCTCGCCTTTCGCCACGTCTGCCCCCCGCTATGTACCTGCCTAACTTCCCTTGCTTGATTAGGTGTTCGATCTGCTGCTTGAGGTCATAACAGTCCTCTGTGTCGTACTCGTGGTCTTGGTGGAAGCAGCACCACTTATTGGTCGGCTTTTTCTCTGGTGGGGTTCTCATCCTTCCGGGCCACCTTAGCGCCGTATCTCCCTTGATTTCGTAGAGCACTTGATCCAGAGAAGTGTTTAATGGGGTGAAGTACTGGTTATACCTAGCCTGCTTGGTCCTATCGCTCTCTCCCCTTGGCTTCTGCTCTGCCACTCGTGGGGTCTTTACTGTTCTGTCGTCTTTCTTTTCCTCCGCCGTCCTCTTCTTGTCCAAACTGGTTGTGACGCTTTCCTGGTCTTCCCTGGCTCTGAGTGTGTCCTCTGCATTCATGTATTTTTGTGCTCGGAGCATTAGCGCAGCCATGGTTTTGGGCGCCTCCTTGGCCAGGGAGAACAAGAACTTGGGAGTCCTGACCCCTGCAATGAAAGCCGCCACCGCCACTTTCTGGTCCAGGTCATCTACATAAAGGGTCTCTTGGTTAAAGCGGGTGACGAATTCTCGCAAGGTCTCCTTCTCTCGCTGCTTAATGTTGAACAGGGAGGTGGAAGGCCTCCTCTGTCTCTGTCCTCCGATATAATGGCTAACGAACAACCTGCTCAGGTCCACGAATTTATTGATTGTCCCAGGGGAGAGCCTGTGGAACCAAATCCTTGCTGGACCCTTAAGGGTGGTAGGAAATGCCCTGCATATGATTTCATCGGGGGCCGCTTGAAGGTCCATCAAAGCCTTGTACGTCTCGAGATGATCCAGGGGATCCTTGGTGCCATCAAAGGACTCTATTGTGGGCATTTTGAACTTCGGGGGCAAGGGCACCCTCATCACCGTTGGTGTAAATGGCGTGTCTGTCCGGCTTACCAGCTCTTCTACCGTGCTGGGGCTCTTTTCTTTCACCGCTGCTATCACTCCAGCCAATTTAGCCTGCATTTCCTTCAACTGTTCATCCCATATTGGCTGAGTCTCGGCAGTGTGTTCCGGGAGAACCACGGTTGGGGCTTTGGACCGGTCGGCGTGGCTCTGGGCTTCGTCAGCGTGAAACCCGGCCCCCTTTGGAAGAGGGTTCTCCCCTAGAGGCGCTGGGTTTTCCGCTCCTTCGCCGGCGTCGCCTCCTTGGTTTCTTGCCGCCGGCTGGTTTACAGGTAATGGTGGGTCCTCTAGCGGCGGCGGGTCTACCGTCCCCGGAGCCTCCGGCGAGGGAGGCAATCTCCTCTCCAACTCTTGATTCCGGGACTGGAGTTGGTTCATAGTTGCCATCATCTCCATGATCTGCTGCTCCAAAGCAGCAATTCTGGCGGTGCTTTGTTCCTCCATCTCTCTACCTTCCCTAGTTGATACAGCACCGGATCAGGTCAAGACCATGAAAAGATCGAAGTGTCATTTCCCACAGACGGCGCCAACTGATGATGCGATGAACTGGTACGTCTTTCCCAATTCCTAGTGCAACTTGCTGGTGTGATAAGTCCCCTTGTCTGGAACACCGGTGTGGTGCCTGCCAAAGACACTCTGATGCCAAAGTTAGGCTCAGGGAAAGATGGACAGAATTGCCGTATCTAGGGTAGTGTAAAAATCGTACCTTCTTGGAGGTGAGGACTGTTCCCTTTATAGGAGCGTTGGCTTGGATCGTGAGCACCTTCGTGGGTCAGTTAATCGTGCCCCCGGTCATGCCTCCCACTTTGTGGGGATATATCGTGCCTTGATTTTAGGCTCCATGGATCATGCCCCCGTTCATGGGGGAACCATTCTAATCATGGGATCATGGGGACTATTTACCAAGCGAGAATCTTGGAGTGCCTTCAAGCTGCCGTCCAGTGTATCGCTTGAGCTTTGCCGCTCTTTCTGTTAATGGACCTGATCTAGGAGGGAGGGGGTCTGAATTGGATATGTGAACCGAGCTGGTCTGGTCTGTCCGCAAAGGGGCTGACCAATCGTACTTGTCATTTGTGTTATCATATAACATGTAAAAGATTTCAAATTGAAGCAAAAGGCAGCATTCCACATTAAAGTTTCATCTTATATGATATATAAATCAGAAAAATAAAACATTATTCATAAAGCATTGTTGTTAAATCGGTATGTAAATGAAAGCTTTTCATGTACTTCTATATTTTCTCATGCCCACATTACAAAATAAATGCAAACTCTCATCCACAGTCCCAAAGGGCCAGAAGGCTGGACGTTTGATCCCTTTGATGCCTAGCCTGATATTGAAGAGGCGGAATCCACCTAGACCAAGGCCAGATAAGCAGAACCTGTGAGAAGAGTATCCTAGTGAGCAATAGACCCCTTCTGAGAATATCCTATTGAGCTATAGACCAATTGTGAGAATATCCAAATGAGCAACATTCCCCACTAGGAGTTTCCAATGGCCCCGAACAATTTAATCCCGCATATGGAGATAGTTTGGTCAGGATCGTAGTTATAAAAATCGGACCGAACCGGTTATTCAAACCGGTTCAACCGGAAATCGAACTATGAACTGGTACGATTTAATTAATTTATTAAAAATGTATATGAATCGGATTGAACCGAACGAATCGGCCTGTATTTTGAAAAACCAATGAACCGGCTAGTTTTTGAAAAAAATCAAAATATCAAAAATTTCACAAGATTTAAAACCATTTATTTTTTTAAAAATATGTCTTTTATGGTCTTTTGATGAAATATAGAATAAAAACGTAAAAACTTTAAACGAAAGTCAAAAGAAGAAAAAAGAAAGGGAAGAAAGAGGAGGATAAAAAAATAACTAGGTAAATAAGGTACGTTTCTCTTTTTCTTACGTTGGGTTATCTCATCTTTAGATATTTTTATATTATAATTAGATATATCGAGATATGTATTATTTAAAAAAATTCAAATATAAAAACTATAAGCTAAAATATAAAAAAAAATATAAAGATGAATAAAGAGGAGGGTATAGGAAGTAAAATAATAATAATAATAATAAAAGCCATGCAAATAATGCACATTATTATCTTAATAATACATATTGTTATTAAACATTATGATACTTCTTTTAAATATAAAAATACCAATAAGCAATAGTTTAAAAATATTAAATTGGAAAAAAAAAGTCCTTTTGAATGTTTTTATAATTATTTATTTTTATAATTTTTTAAAATATTTATCATTTATACTTATGTTGAGTTATTGTATAAAAAACAGTCTCTGTTAACTAATTTATAATTTTTTAATAATTATTTTTATTTAAATATATTATTATTATTTTATTATATAACTATTTGAACCGATTAAACCACGATTAAACTTATAAACCGTTAAACTGGTAACTTGATCGGTTCAGTCACCAGTTCAATTCTGATAACCATGGTCAGGGTAACTTGTCCGGTGCAAAATTATGAAACAAACGTAGCGTTCACAATAAATGAAATGGTACTCAGTGTTTTCCAAAATCCACTAAACCGAGAACAAGACCAAAGACTAATACATGCAGCTTCTACAAAAGGAAGTCCTTCATTGAAATAGACTTTCCGAGAAGTTCTTAGAAAATTCTTTTCAATTTGATGAAGTGTTTGGTAGTGCATATAAAGTAAGACCAATTGTAACGCAGCTTTTTTTTTTTTTGGAAATAAGGTTACTTGTTCTTGAATATAACTTAGCAGCAAAATCCTTTCATTAAATTTTTCATAGATTTTGCCTATAGCTATTGAGTAATTGATTTTTTCTCAAATCATCTTCAGAGAATTCAATTTAAACATACAACCGACTCCTAGGCAATATCAATTTATGAATATTTTACTACAAAAAGCAAAGAAATAATATGGCAAAATTTTCAGTAATGATAATTTTAAATAATCTTTTGAAGAAAAAAAAAGTATGCATAGTTTCTCTTAGAGCCCGTTTAGTGTTAGCTTTTCGGCTAGTTTTTTTTTAAGCTTATAAGCAAAAAAACTAAAAAATTTGGCTTTTTTACTTTTATGTTTTTGTTTTTTTCTTATCTTTAGTTAAAATAAAGCCAGAAAAACAAAAAAATAGAAAAACTTGACTTTTTTACTTGTAAATTTAAGAAAAGCTCGATAGAAAAATTGTACCAAATGAATCTTCAATACCAATCAGTGTTTATGTGGGGAAAAACAGAAGAGAAGGCAAGCTATCCACAACGACCATATATACACACAGATAGAAATCGTATATGCTTTAGATAATGATGACGATGATGAGATTGCTTAGATCTCAAATCTTTGCAAATTCCAAATTTGTTATTATAACTAGTAGTGAGGTCAATAGTGGCAAGGTGCAATAAATTATGAGGACAAAATGGGGACTTTAACAACTATCTATACTATTATAAATAGTAAAACATTGTGGGATATTTGCACTTCAAAATTCAAACTCTTTTTTCTTATAATTTTGAATTATGAAATATAAAAAAATACATGTCCTTCTGTTATTGGTTATATGTTTAACTCCTACAAATTATAGAAAGTAATATCAGACGAAGTTTAAGCATAACAAACTTTAGTCTTCAATCTAATCTTTAATATTTCAAATTTTGTTTTGTTATCTAAGTCAAATTTAGAAATTTTTATTTCTAGTAATTATTTTCTTTACTTCGTCATCCAAACTAACCATCTAAACCTCCCAATCCAAAATACTTTTATTAACAATATTATTAAATTTGAACTATTATGTTATCCTAGTCTAAATTTCTGCTATGTTGACCTAATCTTGATCTAGATCTTTTTACAATTTCAAACTAACAAACGTTCATGCGATAATAAATACTGCAAACTTCAAACTATTTTTTCTCATAATTTTGAATTTATGAAATAATAAAAAGCCATATATCCTTATGTTATTGGTTATATATTTAACTCCTACAAATTACTAATAGTAATATGAGATGAAGTTTAAGTCTTACAAACTTTAATCGTCAACCTAATCTTTAATCTTTCAAACTTTATTTTTTTTATCTATTGAAATTTAGATATTTATATAGTTTTTGTGTCAAGTAACTATCCTTTTATGATATATATATATATATATATATATATAAACTGATAAGATAAACATGTCAATTAATTATTTGAACTCAATTGTTTAAATAAATCTTATCAAGTTGTTGGACATCCTAGAAATAACTTATGTGGTAATCTAAATTTACGAAATATTCTTTATTCTTCATTGGCGAATGGAAAGAACTGAAAGACAAAGGCTTACAAAGAATGAATGTGAATATAAGAAAATTGGAAGGAGAAAGAATTTTTGGGGGGTTAAATCACTCATAGAATTTATGTTTGTTAGTTTCATTTTTATTGCAAGTGTTATTTCAATGGTATTTGATATATATATATATATATATATTTATAGTTTTTTAGTTGTAAGCTATTACGATTAATATGATCATTTTTCTTTAGATGAATTTGATTTAAATAAAAACCTGCTGTAACATCGGTATATCACTATAACATGTATTTATTTTTATTTAAGAGTAATGAACTTACTACTAGTTATTTAAATCACAAAACCAAGCCACTCCCGGTGGCTCCGGCCAAATAGGCTTCTAGAACATGCACTTCCGACAGAAGCCCTTTGAAAAAATGCCCACCAAACACAATTTATCGGTAGAAGGACTTTTGGGCTTTAGAAGTCGTTTTTGAGGGTCCGCCAAACGGTACCTTAATGTTTTCAAATATCCTGGCATTTTGAACTTTGTTTCCTCGAACCGAGCACACGAACCACTCAACCAAACAGAGTCCAGAAAACAGCGGGACCGCAACCTAATAGATGAAAGTTCTTATCAAAAACACCAACGGCCCAGCCTCCTTGTCTCTCATACCCTAATTTCTATCTCTAATCTTATCTCTGAACCATCCATTAACAACCATGGCTTTGTTTCCTCGAACCGAGCACACAAACCACTCAACCAAAAATAGTGTACTTGGCTCATATTTTGCGCTTTGCTAATTGGTTTATTTTGGTTTGTTATTCTGTTTCTTTTTTTTTACTGGGTTTAAATCACGTTTGATTTGCAGGACAAGACTGGATTGGATAGTGAGTCCTGGCTTATCCCGCGTTTGATTACCAAATAGAGCCGCGACTAACAATTCAATTCAGACTACTAGTACCCAATACTAATTCTTAACCAATTCTAGGGAAGGTGGTTTTGTTAATTCCAAGACTAGAGTGAAGAGAGGATAAGGTTAAAATAACTTAACTACCCCTAGTCAATATATGTTATATATTTTATATGTTATATTATATTATAAATATTAAAATACGGTAATATTGTATAATATTATATTTTAAAATATATATAATACTATATACGTAATACATTACTGTATATAATATTATATTATAATATATTAAAATATGGTAATATTACATTTATAAAATATTATATAACATTATAATATTAGTATACATACATTATATTACTTTTACAAATTATAACATTATTTTATAATAAAATAGGTATTATTATTATATAATATTATATAGAAAAATATTATAATACCATATAATAAATAAAAATATGGTGAATATTATTTATCATAATTATATGCAATACTATATATTATCATATAATATTTTAATAGATTTATCATATATAAAATATTATATTATATTACTACTATATATTATATATAACATAATTTAATATTATTAATTGAGTGTTTTATTAGTATTTTGTTATATAGGGGTAATGTGGTCATTTTGTATCTTTATCCCAACTTTATTTGATGATTAGACAAACATGGGACTTGAGAATAGTTTGGAACTAGGAGTCCTAAGATTGCCAATCTTTGGACTCTTAGTTCCAAGATTTCTTGCCTGTTTTAGAAATCAAATATGCCAGAACTTGAACAAATCACATTTATGTGTGGCCTTCGAAATTTATGTCTTTTGCATCAAGTTACTTATTTCTCTTTATTTGTATTCTTTTCTAATCATAGCCCATATCTTTGAGGTTAATCTTCATCTTCAAATATTACATACCAACAGATTTTCATTGGAAAAGATTAATACATGTTCATAACATATCTTGTCCAAAGTCTAAACCAAAACCAGCCTTCACCACCAAATTAAACCAACCTTAAAGCAAGCTGAAATGAGAAGTGTCACAACAACACCAAGTACAAACCAGAAAACCCCAGCAGACCCACCATTGTAGCAACCTGCATTTATAAGTGGAGGAGAAAGTGCAGTTCCCTCAACAGTTGGAGGAGCACCAATGTCCATATTCACAATTTTTTTATCACTCACGAATGGACGAACACGCTGCCCTTCTAAATAACTGTTGAATGCACTTTCAGCCTCTTCAAGTAAGGCATACTTGCAATGATGGCCCAGTAAACCTCAACACCTCCTGCTGGTTGCATTCTACCATGAATTATAAATACCAGGTACGCATCTCTACAATTAAACACAACATAATACCATTGCCTTCTTGCTGTTTCCTGATATATGCAGCATAAAATCTGATTAAATTAAAATTCACAAGTTATAGGCAACAAATTTACCTATGCATATCGTATTTCAAATTTCATGTTAAAGATAATAGTTGTAATTCAAATGTGCAATTAGGAAAACATATGTTACATAACTAGATATCCATTTATACGTGCATCAGTAGTAAACAAGCCGAAATTACGTCCCCATCTACCAAAGAACAAAACTAGCGCATCACATATTCATATTGGAATGCACACGTGCCTTGTTGGGAAAATGTTGTCAATGTCATTGTACTGAGTTACAAAAACCCACCTATAGTTTTTAACTTCGTAGTAGGTGCACCCTACTACACTGCATACATATTCACACATACATTAGCTTAATATAATAAGAAGTGTCTTAAAACATTCCCATTCCAGAAGGCATCGGAAATACCCCCCAACAAGAGGCAAACTCACTCCATCTTATCCTCTTCTGGCCGACTAAAGAACAGGTCCACCTTTTGAGCATCTTGCACAAGCATACTTGCTGCCCTCAGCCTCTGATTGCTGTCCAGTCGGAGCTCACGAAGTTCTCGATCCAGTTACCTTCCTCCTAGCATCGGGTTTGTCATGTGCATAACCAATACGGTGAGCAAAATCAACTATCCTAGCGTTTGTGTTGTCAAAGAATGACCCAAAAGGTTCAGCCATCTCACTCAGTTCTTTCGAAATTACCTCACTTGTCCTACCTCTTTTATTAGCCCCCATGCTGTAGTCACCTTTGTTGGAGTTCCCAGTAACTGACATGGAACACTCAATATCAGCAGCACCATTGACAGGAGTATCATCACCATTCCCAAGTTGATCTTCCATTTCAATGGCGGCAACAGCATCAGCAGCGCTCTCAGCTAATTCCCCCTTGGTCCTATCTTTGCCAAACAGAACACCCCGATCCTCAAGGCATTTTGTGCCCTAAGGCGACAACTTTAAGGAGGGCGTTTTATATATTTTTCAAATTGTCGTAAAAATTTTGGATTAAATCGGTTGTATTGAAATCAACTCGTGTGTTGTTTATGGGCTTTTTTATGTCGAAAAAATATAGAATAGAGGGGGGGGGGGGGGGGGGGGGGGGGGGGGGTGGGGGGGGTGGGGGGGGGGGGGGGGGGGGGGGGGGGGGGGGGGGGAATCTACTATGACATATAAAGTTTTAAAACATCTATGGCATTTAAAATTTTTTGTACAATTTATTTTATTGGGTTGAACCAGATTTTTTTTTTTCTAAGTTAACTAATATGTGTTGATTTTTTGCCTTCTTTTTGGATGATTTTTTTTTCTCATATGGGATTGGATTTTTTTTTTTTTTTAAAAATTATATAACCCATATAGGGCTTAGTTATAGCATGTAAAAGTTTTAAAGAAGTTTGGAGCCTTTAAAATTTTATTTATTTATACAACTTATTTATTAGTTAAACTGATATTTTGTTCCTGAAGTTCACTATTATAGGTGATTTTGGGCTTTTTTTTTTTTACTAACTTTTTTTTTTCATCTTGATCCGGGCCTTTTTTTAATTTTTTTTTAGAATATATAGATTTTTATTTTAAAATAAATTATTTTTCAAATTTGAGACTAAAAAATTGGGGCGTAAGGCGACCGCGTCACCCGCTTATGGGGTGAGCCGGCCCTGGCCTATTCCGCAGATTTAGCTTCAACATCTCTCTACATTATCCACACATACCAGTATTATAAACCTCCAATTCTAGCAAGTAAAACAAACACTGATAATTTTTAAAAAATCCAAATACCCTAACGCAAGTCTCCCACACATCATCACTGTCAACTTCAATCATCTTTTGAGTATTGTTCCACCCAAATCCACTTGTTCTCAACATAGTAATAAGACTTTGTATTGACTCCTCCATGTTTTTATCTTAGACTCAATATGTGGAGAAGCTTGTAAGTCAGTTCCAGGAAATGCCTTCAAAACTTGTTTCTCAAGTTCAGCTTGGAAACCATTCCGAAACTGGTCTTTCTCCATTCACCAGTGGAGTTAGTTCCATGTGGTTGTTACTATACATGATACATAACCAATAAAAATAAGTATTGTCAAAAACTAGATATAGATAATTGTTCTCTTAATAAATCATGTATTAGTTTAAATAGATAATTAATACCAACCTACACATATAATAAGTGAAGAGCTGTTGCAAATCAAAATTACATAATATTTGGAAAACCCACTTCTGGGAATCGCCATGATTCCATGATTCTCCCTACCATGTAAGCATTATTGTCCAGACACTTCCACATTTATTCAGTAGAAGGTGACACTATTTTCTTCTTAACATGAGAAAGAGAAGGTACAGAAACAAAAGATAATGAAGGGAAGTGAAGTTGATAAACCCACCACAAACAAGTAACACAAGTCCACTTAAAATGCAACATCCCATGAATGGCAAACAATAGATCAGAAGAAAGAAAATATTATGAGAAAAACATGAGCAAAAAGGGATCCCTCAGGTGAGATCATTAGCGGCTTCACAATTTTCTTTATTCCATTAAAACTAAAAAAAAACCAAAAACCTTGCTAGTAGAATTTTTTAACAGAGTACTGATTGTCTGTAACAAAAAAAAAAAAAAAAAAAATGATATCTTCCAATAATGCAAAAAAAAAAAAAAAAAAACAAAGCTCATTCAAGAACCATTCATGATAAGCTCCAACAAAAACCAAACAAATGGAACTGAAGTTGAGAAACCCACCCACAAACAAGTAACACAAGTCCACCTTGAAATGCTAAATTCCATGAATGGTAAACAATAGACCAAAAGAAAGAAAATATTATGAGAGAAAACATAAACAAAAAGGGATCCCTCAGGTGAGATCCTTAGCAGCGGCTTCATAATTTTCTTTATTCCAATACAGTTAGGAAAAACCAACCTAGCAAGTAGAATTTTTTAATAGAGGTATTACATTATTTGCAACAAAAAAAAATCTTCAAATAAAGCAAAAAATAAAAAAAGAAAGAGCAAGACGTACAAGAATGAGTTCATGACAAGCTCCAATAAATAAAAACCAGACGAAAAGAAAATATTTCTGCCCAAAATCCATCAATCAGTGGCCAAGAAAATGAATAATTTTTTTGTCAAAATCAGCAACCTCATTCAGATCTGGCATATTTTACAAAACAAAAAGTTTTTTTCCCTCATAGAAATCTCACGAATCAAGCTTGAAAAATGCAAACTTTCACAATTGAAATGGTCTGGTCAGCCCTATCAACCCGGACAACGGAAAAAACACCGTTCGTAGTGGGAGTGAACCCGGTTTTGGAACCGTCAGCCACATGAACCGTTGGCAGTTTTGTAAAACTAGCTGCTTCTTGAAGTGTGTGACAAGAGGGCATTCAGGGGAGAAGTTAGGGGTTCGTTCAACTCGCCCTTCACGCCATTCACAACTCTGCTTCAACCTTCTCTCTAGCGACACCCCCATGCTCCTCCCACACACACAGAGTTCTTTAGTTCTTCGGGGTTTCATGGCTCTTCTCAACTCCTTGAAGGTATGGATTTGGTGGAGCTGTGGATGATCAATGGGTCAGCCGTTTTGGGGTGTGGTCTTTGAAGCCTACTGGTGGTTTTGGGACACCGCGGTTGTTTGCTAAAGCTTGCCGGTGGTTTTGGGTGATCAATGGACCAGCCCTATTTATATTTTATATATGTACATTGATACTCCTGTACATATGTGTGCGTGTATATTTATACGAGTCTTGGTGGCTTTGATGTTTGATTGCTTTGGAAGCTAGGAAGAGAAGTAGTGATATTGGAGTAGTGGTTATATTCTTGCTGACTGCCTTTAGTAGAAATGAAAAGCTCTAATACCAAATCTGTCTCTCTCTCTCTCTCTCTCTCTGGTAGTGGGCTTCCACTGGGCTCAATTGTTGTGCTAATATTAATTTTCCAGAAATGAAAAGCCCTATTACCAAATATCACTCTTTATTTTCATTTTGTTTTCATGGATATGGGATGAATCTCAATATGATTTTTTTGAATATAAGACATTAGGAGAGATGAATCAACTATGCTTAATTGCCTACTTTTTATGTAGAAAAATTTGTTTGCTTGTTTAATTGTATGCTTAAAATGCAAAGTCAATGATGCTTTATGCTTCATATGTATAATTTTTAACATATTAAATATATAATTTAATAACGTCACGGTTGGATATGGCGGATATGATTGTAGTAATCATAATCCAATTATTTTTTTGGTCAGTTCGCTGTTTCAAAACTTGGTCAAACTAACGCATCGAACATATAAACAGTAGCCAGAGATCGAATAGAGTAGTAATGAAGTTTCCCAAAGCCTTGACTATGGCTGTCGGTCACACAGTAGAGAGAACGGTTATTCTTCTCCAATATTTTAAACATCGGATCAATTCGACAGGAAAAATTGGGAACCGGTTCAATAAACGGTCCGGTTTGAGAGAACCGTCCGGTCCTAGAATCACAAATAACTTAAAGAATTAGGGCCTGGGATCCGTTGAGGAGGCGATACTTTCTCTCGCACTATGAAATGCTTTCGCGAGGATTGCTCTCAGAACCCACGGCTGAGATCGAGATGGTGAAGAAATGTATGTTTATTTGGGGTATGGGGTGGGTGAGGGGTTGTGGGGGGTGTGTGTAGGGGGGTGGGAAATGTTGGAGGGGGGGGGGTGGGGGGGTTGGTGTTAGAGTAGGATGTGGGGTGTGGTGGGGGGGGGATTTAGGGGTGTGGGGTTGGGGGTTTTTGGTGGGGGTGGGGTGTAGTGGGGGGGTGGGGGTGGTGGGGGGGGGTTTGGGGGTGGATTGGTAAGGTGGTTGGGGGGGGTTTGGGGGGGGGGGTTTAGAGTTGGGGGGGGTGGATGTTTTTTGTGATTGGTTAGATGGTGTTGGGGGGGGTTGTGGGGGTTTGGGGTTGGGGGTGGGGGGGTTGGGTGGTGTTTAGAGGGGGGGGGGGGGGGGGGGGGGGGGGGGGGGGGGGGGGGGGGGGGGGGGGGGGGGGGGGGGGGGGGGGGGGGGGGGGGGGGGGGGGGGGGGGGGGGGGGGGGGGGGGGGGGGGGGGGGGGGGGGGGGGGGGGGGGGGGGGGGGGGGGGGGGGGGGGGGGGGGGGGGGGGGGGGGGGGGGGGGGGGGGGGGGGGGGGGGGGGGGGGGGGGGGGGGGGGGGGGGGGGGGGGGGGGGGGGGGGGGGGGGGGGGGGGGGGGGGGGGGGGGGGGGGGGGGGGGGGGGGGGGGGGGGGGGGGGGGGGGGGGGGGGGGGGGGGGGGGGGGGGGGGGGGGGGGGGGGGGGGGGGGGGGGGGGGGGGGGGGGGGGGGGGGGGGGGGGGGGGGGGGGGGGGGGGGGGGGGGGGGGGGGGGGGGGGGGGGGGGGGGGGGGGGGGGGGGGGGGGGGGGGGGGGGGGGGGGGGGGGGGGGGGGGGGGGGGGGGGGGGGGGGGGGGGGGGGGGGGGGGGGGGGGGGGGGGGGGGGGGGGGGGGGGGGGGGGGGGGGGGGGGGGGGGGGGGGGGGGGGGGGGGGGGGGGGGGGGGGGGGGGGGGGGGGGGGGGGGGGGGGGGGGGGGGGGGGGGGGGGGGGGGGGGGGGGGGGGGGGGGGGGGGGGGGGGGGGGGGGGGGGGGGGGGGGGGGGGGGGGGGGGGGGGGGGGGGGGGGGGGGGGGGGGGGGGGGGGGGGGGGGGGGGGGGGGGGGGGGGGGGGGGGGGGGGGGGGGGGGGGGGGGGGGGGGGGGGGGGGGGGGGGGGGGGGGGGGGGGGGGGGGGGGGGGGGGGGGGGGGGGGGGGGGGGGGGGGGGGGGGGGGGGGGGGGGGGGGGGGGGGGGGGGGGGGGGGGGGGGGGGGGGGGGGGGGGGGGGGGGGGGGGGGGGGGGGGGGGGGGGGGGGGGGGGGGGGGGGGGGGGGGGGGGGGGGGGGGGGGGGGGGGGGGGGGGGGGGGGGGGGGGGGGGGGGGGGGGGGGGGGGGGGGGGGGGGGGGGGGGGGGGGGGGGGGGGGGGGGGGGGGGGGGGGGGGGGGGGGGGGGGGGGGGGGGGGGGGGGGGGGGGGGGGGGGGGGGGGGGGGGGGGGGGGGGGGGGGGGGGGGGGGGGGGGGGGGGGGGGGGGGGGGGGGGGGGGGGGGGGGGGGGGGGGGGGGGGGGGGGGGGGGGGGGGGGGGGGGGGGGGGGGGGGGGGGGGGGGGGGGGGGGGGGGGGGGGGGGGGGGGGGGGGGGGGGGGGGGGGGGGGGGGGGGGGGGGGGGGGGGGGGGGGGGGGGGGGGGGGGGGGGGGGGGGGGGGGGGGGGGGGGGGGGGGGGGGGGGGGGGGGGGGGGGGGGGGGGGGGGGGGGGGGGGGGGGGGGGGGGGGGGGGGGGGGGGGGGGGGGGGGGGGGGGGGTGGGGGGGGGGGGGGGGGGGGGGGGGGGGGGGGGGGGGGGGGGGGGGGGGGGGGGGGGGGGGGGGGGGGGGGGGGGGGGGGGGGGGGGGGGGGGGGGGGGGGGGGGGGGGGGGGGGGGGGGGGGGGGGGGGGGGGGGGGGGGGGGGGGGGGGGGGGGGGGGGGGGGGGGGGGGGGGGGGGGGGGGGGGGGGGGGGGGGGGGGGGGGGGGGGGGGGGGGGGGGGGGGGGGGGGGGGGGGGGGGGGGGGGGGGGGGGGGGGGGGGGGGGGGGGGGGGGGGGGGGGGGGGGGGGGGGGGGGGGGGGGGGGGGGGGGGGGGGGGGGGGGGGGGGGGGGGGGGGGGGGGGGGGGGGGGGGGGGGGGGGGGGGGGGGGGGGGGGGGGGGGGGGGGGGGGGGGGGGGGGGGGGGGGGGGGGGGGGGGGGGGGGGGGGGGGGGGGGGGGGGGGGGGGGGGGGGGGGGGGGGGGGGGGGGGGGGGGGGGGGGGGGGGGGGGGGGGGGGGGGGGGGGGGGGGGGGGGGGGGGGGGGGGGGGGGGGGGGGGGGGGGGGGGGGGGGGGGGGGGGGGGGGGGGGGGGGGGGGGGGGGGGGGGGGGGGGGGGGGGGGGGGGGGGGGGGGGGGGGGGGGGGGGGGGGGGGGGGGGGGGGGGGGGGGGGGGGGGGGGGGGGGGGGGGGGGGGGGGGGGGGGGGGGGGGGGGGGGGGGGGGGGGGGGGGGGGGGGGGGGGGGGGGGGGGGGGGGGGGGGGGGGGGGGGGGGGGGGGGGGGGGGGGGGGGGGGGGGGGGGGGGGGGGGGGGGGGGGGGGGGGGGGGGGGGGGGGGGGGGGGGGGGGGGGGGGGGGGGGGGGGGGGGGGGGGGGGGGGGGGGGGGGGGGGGGGGGGGGGGGGGGGGGGGGGGGGGGGGGGGGGGGGGGGGGGGGGGGGGGGGGGGGGGGGGGGGGGGGGGGGGGGGGGGGGGGGGGGGGGGGGGGGGGGGGGGGGGGGGGGGGGGGGGGGGGGGGGGGGGGGGGGGGGGGGGGGGGGGGGGGGGGGGGGGGGGGGGGGGTGGGGGGGGGGGGGGGGGGGGGGGGGGGGGGGGGGGGGGGGGGGGGGGGGGGGGGGGGGGGGGGGGGGGGGGGGGGGGGGGGGGGGGGGGGGGGGGGGGGGGGGGGGGGGGGGGGGGGGGGGGGGGGGGGGGGGGGGGGGGGGGGGGGGGGGGGGGGGGGGGGGGGGGGGGGGGGGGGGGGGGGGGGGGGGGGGGGGGGGGGGGGGGGGGGGGGGGGGGGGGGGGGGGGGGGGGGGGGGGGGGGGGGGGGGGGGGGGGGGGGGGGGGGGGGGGGGGGGGGGGGGGGGGGGGGGGGGGGGGGGGGGGGGGGGGGGGGGGGGGGGGGGGGGGGGGGGGGGGGGGGGGGGGGGGGGGGGGGGGGGGGGGGGGGGGGGGGGGGGGGGGGGGGGGGGGGGGGGGGGGGGGGGGGGGGGGGGGGGGGGGGGGGGGGGGGGGGGGGGGGGGGGGGGGGGGGGGGGGGGGGGGGGGGGGGGGGGGGGGGGGGGGGGGGGGGGGGGGGGGGGGGGGGGGGGGGGGGGGGGGGGGGGGGGGGGGGGGGGGGGGGGGGGGGGGGGGGGGGGGGGGGGGGGGGGGGGGGGGGGGGGGGGGGGGGGGGGGGGGGGGGGGGGGGGGGGGGGGGGGGGGGGGGGGGGGGGGGGGGGGGGGGGGGGGGGGGGGGGGGGGGGGGGGGGGGGGGGGGGGGGGGGGGGGGGGGGGGGGGGGGGGGGGGGGGGGGGGGGGGGGGGGGGGGGGGGGGGGGGGGGGGGGGGGGGGGGGGGGGGGGGGGGGGGGGGGGGGGGGGGGGGGGGGGGGGGGGGGGGGGGGGGGGGGGGGGGGGGGGGGGGGGGGGGGGGGGGGGGGGGGGGGGGGGGGGGGGGGGGGGGGGGGGGGGGGGGGGGGGGGGGGGGGGGGGGGGGGGGGGGGGGGGGGGGGGGGGGGGGGGGGGGGGGGGGGGGGGGGGGGGGGGGGGGGGGGGGGGGGGGGGGGGGGGGGGGGGGGGGGGGGGGGGGGGGGGGGGGGGGGGGGGGGGGGGGGGGGGGGGGGGGGGGGGGGGGGGGGGGGGGGGGGGGGGGGGGGGGGGGGGGGGGGGGGGGGGGGGGGGGGGGGGGGGGGGGGGGGGGGGGGGGGGGGGGGGGGGGGGGGGGGGGGGGGGGGGGGGGGGGGGGGGGGGGGGGGGGGGGGGGGGGGGGGGGGGGGGGGGGGGGGGGGGGGGGGGGGGGGGGGGGGGGGGGGGGGGGGGGGGGGGGGGGGGGGGGGGGGGGGGGGGGGGGGGGGGGGGGGGGGGGGGGGGGGGGGGGGGGGGGGGGGGGGGGGGGGGGGGGGGGGGGGGGGGGGGGGGGGGGGGGGGGGGGGGGGGGGGGGGGGGGGGGGGGGGGGGGGGGGGGGGGGGGGGGGGGGGGGGGGGGGGGGGGGGGGGGGGGGGGGGGGGGGGGGGGGGGGGGGGGGGGGGGGGGGGGGGGGGGGGGGGGGGGGGGGGGGGGGGGGGGGGGGGGGGGGGGGGGGGGGGGGGGGGGGGGGGGGGGGGGGGGGGGGGGGGGGGGGGGGGGGGGGGGGGGGGGGGGGGGGGGGGGGGGGGGGGGGGGGGGGGGGGGGGGGGGGGGGGGGGGGGGGGGGGGGGGGGGGGGGGGGGGGGGGGGGGGGGGGGGGGGGGGGGGGGGGGGGGGGGGGGGGGGGGGGGGGGGGGGGGGGGGGGGGGGGGGGGGGGGGGGGGGGGGGGGGGGGGGGGGGGGGGGGGGGGGGGGGGGGGGGGGGGGGGGGGGGGGGGGGGGGGGGGGGGGGGGGGGGGGGGGGGGGGGGGGGGGGGGGGGGGGGGGGGGGGGGGGGGGGGGGGGGGGGGGGGGGGGGGGGGGGGGGGGGGGGGGGGGGGGGGGGGGGGGGGGGGGGGGGGGGGGGGGGGGGGGGGGGGGGGGGGGGGGGGGGGGGGGGGGGGGGGGGGGGGGGGGGGGGGGGGGGGGGGGGGGGGGGGGGGGGGGGGGGGGGGGGGGGGGGGGGGGGGGGGGGGGGGGGGGGGGGGGGGGGGGGGGGGGGGGGGGGGGGGGGGGGGGGGGGGGGGGGGGGGGGGGGGGGGGGGGGGGGGGGGGGGGGGGGGGGGGGGGGGGGGGGGGGGGGGGGGGGGGGGGGGGGGGGGGGGGGGGGGGGGGGGGGGGGGGGGGGGGGGGGGGGGGGGGGGGGGGGGGGGGGGGGGGGGGGGGGGGGGGGGGGGGGGGGGGGGGGGGGGGGGGGGGGGGGGGGGGGGGGGGGGGGGGGGGGGGGGGGGGGGGGGGGGGGGGGGGGGGGGGGGGGGGGGGGGGGGGGGGGGGGGGGGGGGGGGGGGGGGGGGGGGGGGGGGGGGGGGGGGGGGGGGGGGGGGGGGGGGGGGGGGGGGGGGGGGGGGGGGGGGGGGGGGGGGGGGGGGGGGGGGGGGGGGGGGGGGGGGGGGGGGGGGGGGGGGGGGGGGGGGGGGGGGGGTGGGGGGGGGGGGGGGGGGGGGGGGGGGGGGGGGGGGGGGGGGGGGGGGGGGGGGGGGGGGGGGGGGGGGGGGGGGGGGGGGGGGGGGGGGGGGGGGGGGGGGGGGGGGGGGGGGGGGGGGGGGGGGGGGGGGGGGGGGGGGGGGGGGGGGGGGGGGGGGGGGGGGGGGGGGGGGGGGGGGGGGGGGGGGGGGGGGGGGGGGGGGGGGGGGGGGGGGGGGGGGGGGGGGGGGGGGGGGGGGGGGGGGGGGGGGGGGGGGGGGGGGGGGGGGGGGGGGGGGGGGGGGGGGGGGGGGGGGGGGGGGGGGGGGGGGGGGGGGGGGGGGGGGGGGGGGGGGGGGGGGGGGGGGGGGGGGGGGGGGGGGGGGGGGGGGGGGGGGGGGGGGGGGGGGGGGGGGGGGGGGGGGGGGGGGGGGGGGGGGGGGGGGGGGGGGGGGGGGGGGGGGGGGGGGGGGGGGGGGGGGGGGGGGGGGGGGGGGGGGGGGGGGGGGGTGGTATTTGGGGGGGGGGGGGGGGGGGGGGGGGGGGGGGGGGGGGGGGGGGGGGGGGGGGGGGGGGGGGGGGGGGGGGGGGGGGGGGGGGGGGGGGGGGGGGGGGGGGGGGGGGGGGGGGGGGGGGGGGGGGGGGGGGGGGGGGGGGGGGGGGGGGGGGGGGGGGGGGGGGGGGGGGGGGGGGGGGGGGGGGGGGGGGGGGGGGGGGGGGGGGGGGGGGGGGGGGGGGGGGGGGGGGGGGGGGGGGGGGGGGGGGGGGGGGGGGGGGGGGGGGGGGGGGGGGGGGGGGGGGGGGGGGGGGGGGGGGGGGGGGGGGGGGGGGGGGGGGGGGGGGGGGGGGGGGGGGGGGGGGGGGGGGGGGGGGGGGGGGGGGGGGGGGGGGGGGGGGGGGGGGGGGGGGGGGGGGGGGGGGGGGGGGGGGGGGGGGGGGGGGGGGGGGGGGGGGGGGGGGGGGGGGGGGGGGGGGGGGGGGGGGGGGGGGGGGGGGGGGGGGGGGGGGGGGGGGGGGGGGGGGGGGGGGGGGGGGGGGGGGGGGGGGGGGGGGGGGGGGGGGGGGGGGGGGGGGGGGGGGGGGGGGGGGGGGGGGGGGGGGGGGGGGGGGGGGGGGGGGGGGGGGGGGGGGGGGGGGGGGGGGGGGGGGGGGGGGGGGGGGGGGGGGGGGGGGGGGGGGGGGGGGGGGGGGGGGGGGGGGGGGGGGGGGGGGGGGGGGGGGGGGGGGGGGGGGGGGGGGGGGGGGGGGGGGGGGGGGGGGGGGGGGGGGGGGGGGGGGGGGGGGGGGGGGGGGGGGGGGGGGGGGGGGGGGGGGGGGGGGGGGGGGGGGGGGGGGGGGGGGGGGGGGGGGGGGGGGGGGGGGGGGGGGGGGGGGGGGGGGGGGGGGGGGGGGGGGGGGGGGGGGGGGGGGGGGGGGGGGGGGGGGGGGGGGGGGGGGGGGGGGGGGGGGGGGGGGGGGGGGGGGGGGGGGGGGGGGGGGGGGGGGGGGGGGGGGGGGGGGGGGGGGGGGGGGGGGGGGGGGGGGGGGGGGGGGGGGGGGGGGGGGTGGGGGGGGGGGGGGGGGGGGGGGGGGGGGGGGGGGGGGGGGGGGGGGGGGGGGGGGGGGGGGGGGGGGGGGGGGGGGGGGGGGGGGGGGGGGGGGGGGGGGGGGGGGGGGGGGGGGGGGGGGGGGGGGGGGGGGGGGGGGGGGGGGGGGGGGGGGGGGGGGGGGGGGGGGGGGGGGGGGGGGGGGGGGGGGGGGGGGGGGGGGGGGGGGGGGGGGGGGGGGGGGGGGGGGGGGGGGGGGGGGGGGGGGGGGGGGGGGGGGGGGGGGGGGGGGGGGGGGGGGGGGGGGGGGGGGGGGGGGGGGGGGGGGGGGGGGGGGGGGGGGGGGGGGGGGGGGGGGGGGGGGGGGGGGGGGGGGGGGGGGGGGGGGGGGGGGGGGGGGGGGGGGGGGGGGGGGGGGGGGGGGGGGGGGGGGGGGGGGGGGGGGGGGGGGGGGGGGGGGGGGGGGGGGGGGGGGGGGGGGGGGGGGGGGGGGGGGGGGGGGGGGGGGGGGGGGGGGGGGGGGGGGGGGGGGGGGGGGGGGGGGGGGGGGGGGGGGGGGGGTGGGGGGGGGGGGGGGGGGGGGGGGGGGGGGGGGGGGGGGGGGGGGGGGGGGGGGGGGGGGGGGGGGGGGGGGGGGGGGGGGGGGGGGGGGGGGGGGGGGGGGGGGGGGGGGGGGGGGGGGGGGGGGGGGGGGGGGGGGGGGGGGGGGGGGGGGGGGGGGGGGGGGGGGGGGGGGGGGGGGGGGGGGGGGGGGGGGGGGGGGGGGGGGGGGGGGGGGGGGGGGGGGGGGGGGGGGGGGGGGGGGGGGGGGGGGGGGGGGGGGGGGGGGGGGGGGGGGGGGGGGGGGGGGGGGGGGGGGGGGGGGGGGGGGGGGGGGGGGGGGGGGGGGGGGGGGGGGGGGGGGGGGGGGGGGGGGGGGGGGGGGGGGGGGGGGGGGGGGGGGGGGGGGGGGGGGGGGGGGGGGGGGGGGGGGGGGGGGGGGGGGGGGGGGGGGGGGGGGGGGGGGGGGGGGGGGGGGGGGGGGGGGGGGGGGGGGGGGGGGGGGGGGGGGGGGGGGGGGGGGGGGGGGGGGGGGGGGGGGGGGGGGGGGGGGGGGGGGGGGGGGGGGGGGGGGGGGGGGGGGGGGGGGGGGGGGGGGGGGGGGGGGGGGGGGGGGGGGGGGGGGGGGGGGGGGGGGGGGGGGGGGGGGGGGGGGGGGGGGGGGGGGGGGGGGGGGGGGGGGGGGGGGGGGGGGGGGGGGGGGGGGGGGGGGGGGGGGGGGGGGGGGGGGGGGGGGGGGGGGGGGGGGGGGGGGGGGGGGGGGGGGGGGGGGGGGGGGGGGGGGGGGGGGGGGGGGGGGGGGGGGGGGGGGGGGGGGGGGGGGGGGGGGGGGGGGGGGGGGGGGGGGGGGGGGGGGGGGGGGGGGGGGGGGGGGGGGGGGGGGGGGGGGGGGGGGGGGGGGGGGGGGGGGGGGGGGGGGGGGGGGGGGGGGGGGGGGGGGGGGGGGGGGGGGGGGGGGGGGGGGGGGGGGGGGGGGGGGGGGGGGGGGGGGGGGGGGGGGGGGGGGGGGGGGGGGGGGGGGGGGGGGGGGGGGGGGGGGGGGGGGGGGGGGGGGGGGGGGGGGGGGGGGGGGGGGGGGGGGGGGGGGGGGGGGGGGGGGGGGGGGGGGGGGGGGGGGGGGGGGGGGGGGGGGGGGGGGGGGGGGGGGGGGGGGGGGGGGGGGGGGGGGGGGGGGGGGGGGGGGGGGGGGGGGGGGGGGGGGGGGGGGGGGGGGGGGGGGGGGGGGGGGGGGGGGGGGGGGGGGGGGGGGGGGGGGGGGGGGGGGGGGGGGGGGGGGGGGGGGGGGGGGGGGGGGGGGGGGGGGGGGGGGGGGGGGGGGGGGGGGGGGGGGGGGGGGGGGGGGGGGGGGGGGGGGGGGGGGGGGGGGGGGGGGGGGGGGGGGGGGGGGGGGGGGGGGGGGGGGGGGGGGGGGGGGGGGGGGGGGGGGGGGGGGGGGGGGGGGGGGGGGGGGGGGGGGGGGGGGGGGGGGGGGGGGGGGGGGGGGGGGGGGGGGGGGGGGGGGGGGGGGGGGGGGGGGGGGGGGGGGGGGGGGGGGGGGGGGGGGGGGGGGGTGGGGGGGGGGGGGGGGGGGGGGGGGGGGGGGGGGGGGGGGGGGGGGGGGGGGGGGGGGGGGGGGGGGGGGGGGGGGGGGGGGGGGGGGGGGGGGGGGGGGGGGGGGGGGGGGGGGGGGGGGGGGGGGGGGGGGGGGGGGGGGGGGGGGGGGGGGGGGGGGGGGGGGGGGGGGGGGGGGGGGGGGGGGGGGGGGGGGGGGGGGGGGGGGGGGGGGGGGGGGGGGGGGGGGGGGGGGGGGGGGGGGGGGGGGGGGGGGGGGGGGGGGGGGGGGGGGGGGGGGGGGGGGGGGGGGGGGGGGGGGGGGGGGGGGGGGGGGGGGGGGGGGGGGGGGGGGGGGGGGGGGGGGGGGGGGGGGGGGGGGGGGGGGGGGGGGGGGGGGGGGGGGGGGGGGGGGGGGGGGGGGGGGGGGGGGGGGGGGGGGGGGGGGGGGGGGGGGGGGGGGGGGGGGGGGGGGGGGGGGGGGGGGGGGGGGGGGGGGGGGGGGGGGGGGGGGGGGGGGGGGGGGGGGGGGGGGGGGGGGGGGGGGGGGGGGGGGGGGGGGGGGGGGGGGGGGGGGGGGGGGGGGGGGGGGGGGGGGGGGGGGGGGGGGGGGGGGGGGGGGGGGGGGGGGGGGGGGGGGGGGGGGGGGGGGGGGGGGGGGGGGGGGGGGGGGGGGGGGGGGGGGGGGGGGGGGGGGGGGGGGGGGGGGGGGGGGGGGGGGGGGGGGGGGGGGGGGGGGGGGGGGGGGGGGGGGGGGGGGGGGGGGGGGGGGGGGGGGGGGGGGGGGGGGGGGGGGGGGGGGGGGGGGGGGGGGGGGGGGGGGGGGGGGGGGGGGGGGGGGGGGGGGGGGGGGGGGGGGGGGGGGGGGGGGGGGGGGGGGGGGGGGGGGGGGGGGGGGGGGGGGGGGGGGGGGGGGGGGGGGGGGGGGGGGGGGGGGGGGGGGGGGGGGGGGGGGGGGGGGGGGGGGGGGGGGGGGGGGGGGGGGGGGGGGGGGGGGGGGGGGGGGGGGGGGGGGGGGGGGGGGGGGGGGGGGGGGGGGGGGGGGGGGGGGGGGGGGGGGGGGGGGGGGGGGGGGGGGGGGGGGGGGGGGGGGGGGGGGGGGGGGGGGGGGGGGGGGGGGGGGGGGGGGGGGGGGGGGGGGGGGGGGGGGGGGGGGGGGGGGGGGGGGGGGGGGGGGGGGGGGGGGGGGGGGGGGGGGGGGGGGGGGGGGGGGGGGGGGGGGGGGGGGGGGGGGGGGGGGGGGGGGGGGGGGGGGGGGGGGGGGGGGGGGGGGGGGGGGGGGGGGGGGGGGGGGGGGGGGGGGGGGGGGGGGGGGGGGGGGGGGGGGGGGGGGGGGGGGGGGGGGGGGGGGGGGGGGGGGGGGGGGGGGGGGGGGGGGGGGGGGGGGGGGGGGGGGGGGGGGGGGGGGGGGGGGGGGGGGGGGGGGGGGGGGGGGGGGGGGGGGGGGGGGGGGGGGGGGGGGGGGGGGGGGGGGGGGGGGGGGGGGGGGGGGGGGGGGGGGGGGGGGGGGGGGGGGGGGGGGGGGGGGGGGGGGGGGGGGGGGGGGGGGGGGGGGGGGGGGGGGGGGGGGGGGGGGGGGGGGGGGGGGGGGGGGGGGGGGGGGGGGGGGGGGGGGGGGGGGGGGGGGGGGGGGGGGGGGGGGGGGGGGGGGGGGGGGGGGGGGGGGGGGGGGGGGGGGGGGGGGGGGGGGGGGGGGGGGGGGGGGGGGGGGGGGGGGGGGGGGGGGGGGGGGGGGGGGGGGGGGGGGGGGGGGGGGGGGGGGGGGGGGGGGGGGGGGGGGGGGGGGGGGGGGGGGGGGGGGGGGGGGGGGGGGGGGGGGGGGGGGGGGGGGGGGGGGGGGGGGGGGGGGGGGGGGGGGGGGGGGGGGGGGGGGGGGGGGGGGGGGGGGGGGGGGGGGGGGGGGGGGGGGGGGGGGGGGGGGGGGGGGGGGGGGGGGGGGGGGGGGGGGGGGGGGGGGGGGGGGGGGGGGGGGGGGGGGGGGGGGGGGGGGGGGGGGGGGGGGGGGGGGGGGGGGGGGGGGGGGGGGGGGGGGGGGGGGGGGGGGGGGGGGGGGGGGGGGGGGGGGGGGGGGGGGGGGGGGGGGGGGGGGGGGGGGGGGGGGGGGGGGGGGGGGGGGGGGGGGGGGGGGGGGGGGGGGGGGGGGGGGGGGGGGGGGGGGGGGGGGGGGGGGGGGGGGGGGGGGGGGGGGGGGGGGGGGGGGGGGGGGGGGGGGGGGGGGGGGGGGGGGGGGGGGGGGGGGGGGGGGGGGGGGGGGGGGGGGGGGGGGGGGGGGGGGGGGGGGGGGGGGGGGGGGGGGGGGGGGGGGGGGGGGGGGGGGGGGGGGGGGGGGGGGGGGGGGGGGGGGGGGGGGGGGGGGGGGGGGGGGGGGGGGGGGGGGGGGGGGGGGGGGGGGGGGGGGGGGGGGGGGGGGGGGGGGGGGGGGGGGGGGGGGGGGGGGGGGGGGGGGGGGGGGGGGGGGGGGGGGGGGGGGGGGGGGGGGGGGGGGGGGGGGGGGGGGGGGGGGGGGGGGGGGGGGGGGGGGGGGGGGGGGGGGGGGGGGGGGGGGGGGGGGGGGGGGGGGGGGGGGGGGGGGGGGGGGGGGGGGGGGGGGGGGGGGGGGGGGGGGGGGGGGGGGGGGGGGGGGGGGGGGGGGGGGGGGGGGGGGGGGGGGGGGGGGGGGGGGGGGGGGGGGGGGGGGGGGGGGGGGGGGGGGGGGGGGGGGGGGGGGGGGGGGGGGGGGGGGGGGGGGGGGGGGGGGGGGGGGGGGGGGGGGGGGGGGGGGGGGGGGGGGGGGGGGGGGGGGGGGGGGGGGGGGGGGGGGGGGGGGGGGGGGGGGGGGGGGGGGGGGGGGGGGGGGGGGGGGGGGGGGGGGGGGGGGGGGGGGGGGGGGGGGGGGGGGGGGGGGGGGGGGGGGGGGGGGGGGGGGGGGGGGGGGGGGGGGGGGGGGGGGGGGGGGGGGGGGGGGGGGGGGGGGGGGGGGGGGGGGGGGGGGGGGGGGGGGGGGGGGGGGGGGGGGGGGGGGGGGGGGGGGGGGGGGGGGGGGGGGGGGGGGGGGGGGGGGGGGGGGGGGGGGGGGGGGGGGGGGGGGGGGGGGGGGGGGGGGGGGGGGGGGGGGGGGGGGGGGGGGGGGGGGGGGGGGGGGGGGGGGGGGGGGGGGGGGGGGGGGGGGGGGGGGGGGGGGGGGGGGGGGGGGGGGGGGGGGGGGGGGGGGGGGGGGGGGGGGGGGGGGGGGGGGGGGGGGGGGGGGGGGGGGGGGGGGGGGGGGGGGGGGGGGGGGGGGGGGGGGGGGGGGGGGGGGGGGGGGGGGGGGGGGGGGGGGGGGGGGGGGGGGGGGGGGGGGGGGGGGGGGGGGGGGGGGGGGGGGGGGGGGGGGGGGGGGGGGGGGGGGGGGGGGGGGGGGGGGGGGGGGGGGGGGGGGGGGGGGGGGGGGGGGGGGGGGGGGGGGGGGGGGGGGGGGGGGGGGGGGGGGGGGGGGGGGGGGGGGGGGGGGGGGGGGGGGGGGGGGGGGGGGGGGGGGGGGGGGGGGGGGGGGGGGGGGGGGGGGGGGGGGGGGGGGGGGGGGGGGGGGGGGGGGGGGGGGGGGGGGGGGGGGGGGGGGGGGGGGGGGGGGGGGGGGGGGGGGGGGGGGGGGGGGGGGGGGGGGGGGGGGGGGGGGGGGGGGGGGGGGGGGGGGGGGGGGGGGGGGGGGGGGGGGGGGGGGGGGGGGGGGGGGGGGGGGGGGGGGGGGGGGGGGGGGGGGGGGGGGGGGGGGGGGGGGGGGGGGGGGGGGGGGGGGGGGGGGGGGGGGGGGGGGGGGGGGGGGGGGGGGGGGGGGGGGGGGGGGGGGGGGGGGGGGGGGGGGGGGGGGGGGGGGGGGGGGGGGGGGGGGGGGGGGGGGGGGGGGGGGGGGGGGGGGGGGGGGGGGGGGGGGGGGGGGGGGGGGGGGGGGGGGGGGGGGGGGGGGGGGGGGGGGGGGGGGGGGGGGGGGGGGGGGGGGGGGGGGGGGGGGGGGGGGGGGGGGGGGGGGGGGGGGGGGGGGGGGGGGGGGGGGGGGGGGGGGGGGGGGGGGGGGGGGGGGGGGGGGGGGGGGGGGGGGGGGGGGGGGGGGGGGGGGGGGGGGGGGGGGGGGGGGGGGGGGGGGGGGGGGGGGGGGGGGGGGGGGGGGGGGGGGGGGGGGGGGGGGGGGGGGGGGGGGGGGGGGGGGGGGGGGGGGGGGGGGGGGGGGGGGGGGGGGGGGGGGGGGGGGGGGGGGGGGGGGGGGGGGGGGGGGGGGGGGGGGGGGGGGGGGGGGGGGGGGGGGGGGGGGGGGGGGGGGGGGGGGGGGGGGGGGGGGGGGGGGGGGGGGGGGGGGGGGGGGGGGGGGGGGGGGGGGGGGGGGGGGGGGGGGGGGGGGGGGGGGGGGGGGGGGGGGGGGGGGGGGGGGGGGGGGGGGGGGGGGGGGGGGGGGGGGGGGGGGGGGGGGGGGGGGGGGGGGGGGGGGGGGGGGGGGGGGGGGGGGGGGGGGGGGGGGGGGGGGGGGGGGGGGGGGGGGGGGGGGGGGGGGGGGGGGGGGGGGGGGGGGGGGGGGGGGGGGGGGGGGGGGGGGGGGGGGGGGGGGGGGGGGGGGGGGGGGGGGGGGGGGGGGGGGGGGGGGGGGGGGGGGGGGGGGGGGGGGGGGGGGGGGGGGGGGGGGGGGGGGGGGGGGGGGGGGGGGGGGGGGGGGGGGGGGGGGGGGGGGGGGGGGGGGGGGGGGGGGGGGGGGGGGGGGGGGGGGGGGGGGGGGGGGGGGGGGGGGGGGGGGGGGGGGGGGGGGGGGGGGGGGGGGGGGGGGGGGGGGGGGGGGGGGGGGGGGGGGGGGGGGGGGGGGGGGGGGGGGGGGGGGGGGGGGGGGGGGGGGGGGGGGGGGGGGGGGGGGGGGGGGGGGGGGGGGGGGGGGGGGGGGGGGGGGGGGGGGGGGGGGGGGGGGGGGGGGGGGGGGGGGGGGGGGGGGGGGGGGGGGGGGGGGGGGGGGGGGGGGGGGGGGGGGGGGGGGGGGGGGGGGGGGGGGGGGGGGGGGGGGGGGGGGGGGGGGGGGGGGGGGGGGGGGGGGGGGGGGGGGGGGGGGGGGGGGGGGGGGGGGGGGGGGGGGGGGGGGGGGGGGGGGGGGGGGGGGGGGGGGGGGGGGGGGGGGGGGGGGGGGGGGGGGGGGGGGGGGGGGGGGGGGGGGGGGGGGGGGGGGGGGGGGGGGGGGGGGGGGGGGGGGGGGGGGGGGGGGGGGGGGGGGGGGGGGGGGGGGGGGGGGGGGGGGGGGGGGGGGGGGGGGGGGGGGGGGGGGGGGGGGGGGGGGGGGGGGGGGGGGGGGGGGGGGGGGGGGGGGGGGGGGGGGGGGGGGGGGGGGGGGGGGGGGGGGGGGGGGGGGGGGGGGGGGGGGGGGGGGGGGGGGGGGGGGGGGGGGGGGGGGGGGGGGGGGGGGGGGGGGGGGGGGGGGGGGGGGGGGGGGGGGGGGGGGGGGGGGGGGGGGGGGGGGGGGGGGGGGGGGGGGGGGGGGGGGGGGGGGGGGGGGGGGGGGGGGGGGGGGGGGGGGGGGGGGGGGGGGGGGGGGGGGGGGGGGGGGGGGGGGGGGGGGGGGGGGGGGGGGGGGGGGGGGGGGGGGGGGGGGGGGGGGGGGGGGGGGGGGGGGGGGGGGGGGGGGGGGGGGGGGGGGGGGGGGGGGGGGGGGGGGGGGGGGGGGGGGGGGGGGGGGGGGGGGGGGGGGGGGGGGGGGGGGGGGGGGGGGGGGGGGGGGGGGGGGGGGGGGGGGGGGGGGGGGGGGGGGGGGGGGGGGGGGGGGGGGGGGGGGGGGGGGGGGGGGGGGGGGGGGGGGGGGGGGGGGGGGGGGGGGGGGGGGGGGGGGGGGGGGGGGGGGGGGGGGGGGGGGGGGGGGGGGGGGGGGGGGGGGGGGGGGGGGGGGGGGGGGGGGGGGGGGGGGGGGGGGGGGGGGGGGGGGGGGGGGGGGGGGGGGGGGGGGGGGGGGGGGGGGGGGGGGGGGGGGGGGGGGGGGGGGGGGGGGGGGGGGGGGGGGGGGGGGGGGGGGGGGGGGGGGGGGGGGGGGGGGGGGGGGGGGGGGGGGGGGGGGGGGGGGGGGGGGGGGGGGGGGGGGGGGGGGGGGGGGGGGGGGGGGGGGGGGGGGGGGGGGGGGGGGGGGGGGGGGGGGGGGGGGGGGGGGGGGGGGGGGGGGGGGGGGGGGGGGGGGGGGGGGGGGGGGGGGGGGGGGGGGGGGGGGGGGGGGGGGGGGGGGGGGGGGGGGGGGGGGGGGGGGGGGGGGGGGGGGGGGGGGGGGGGGGGGGGGGGGGGGGGGGGGGGGGGGGGGGGGGGGGGGGGGGGGGGGGGGGGGGGGGGGGGGGGGGGGGGGGGGGGGGGGGGGGGGGGGGGGGGGGGGGGGGGGGGGGGGGGGGGGGGGGGGGGGGGGGGGGGGGGGGGGGGGGGGGGGGGGGGGGGGGGGGGGGGGGGGGGGGGGGGGGGGGGGGGGGGGGGGGGGGGGGGGGGGGGGGGGGGGGGGGGGGGGGGGGGGGGGGGGGGGGGGGGGGGGGGGGGGGGGGGGGGGGGGGGGGGGGGGGGGGGGGGGGGGGGGGGGGGGGGGGGGGGGGGGGGGGGGGGGGGGGGGGGGGGGGGGGGGGGGGGGGGGGGGGGGGGGGGGGGGGGGGGGGGGGGGGGGGGGGGGGGGGGGGGGGGGGGGGGGGGGGGGGGGGGGGGGGGGGGGGGGGGGGGGGGGGGGGGGGGGGGGGGGGGGGGGGGGGGGGGGGGGGGGGGGGGGGGGGGGGGGGGGGGGGGGGGGGGGGGGGGGGGGGGGGGGGGGGGGGGGGGGGGGGGGGGGGGGGGGGGGGGGGGGGGGGGGGGGGGGGGGGGGGGGGGGGGGGGGGGGGGGGGGGGGGGGGGGGGGGGGGGGGGGGGGGGGGGGGGGGGGGGGGGGGGGGGGGGGGGGGGGGGGGGGGGGGGGGGGGGGGGGGGGGGGGGGGGGGGGGGGGGGGGGGGGGGGGGGGGGGGGGGGGGGGGGGGGGGGGGGGGGGGGGGGGGGGGGGGGGGGGGGGGGGGGGGGGGGGGGGGGGGGGGGGGGGGGGGGGGGGGGGGGGGGGGGGGGGGGGGGGGGGGGGGGGGGGGGGGGGGGGGGGGGGGGGGGGGGGGGGGGGGGGGGGGGGGGGGGGGGGGGGGGGGGGGGGGGGGGGGGGGGGGGGGGGGGGGGGGGGGGGGGGGGGGGGGGGGGGGGGGGGGGGGGGGGGGGGGGGGGGGGGGGGGGGGGGGGGGGGGGGGGGGGGGGGGGGGGGGGGGGGGGGGGGGGGGGGGGGGGGGGGGGGGGGGGGGGGGGGGGGGGGGGGGGGGGGGGTGGGGGGGGGGGGGGGGGGGGGGGGGGGGGGGGGGGGGGGGGGGGGGGGGGGGGGGGGGGGGGGGGGGGGGGGGGGGGGGGGGGGGGGGGGGGGGGGGGGGGGGGGGGGGGGGGGGGGGGGGGGGGGGGGGGGGGGGGGGGGGGGGGGGGGGGGGGGGGGGGGGGGGGGGGGGGGGGGGGGGGGGGGGGGGGGGGGGGGGGGGGGGGGGGGGGGGGGGGGGGGGGGGGGGGGGGGGGGGGGGGGGGGGGGGGGGGGGGGGGGGGGGGGGGGGGGGGGGGGGGGGGGGGGGGGGGGGGGGGGGGGGGGGGGGGGGGGGGGGGGGGGGGGGGGGGGGGGGGGGGGGGGGGGGGGGGGGGGGGGGGGGGGGGGGGGGGGGGGGGGGGGGGGGGGGGGGGGGGGGGGGGGGGGGGGGGGGGGGGGGGGGGGGGGGGGGGGGGGGGGGGGGGGGGGGGGGGGGGGGGGGGGGGGGGGGGGGGGGGGGGGGGGGGGGGGGGTTGGGGGGGGGGGGGGGGGGGGGGGGGGGGGGGGGGGGGGGGGGGGGGGGGGGGGGGGGGGGGGGGGGGGGGGGGGGGGGGGGGGGGGGGGGGGGGGGGGGGGGGGGGGGGGGGGGGGGGGGGGGGGGGGGGGGGGGGGGGGGGGGGGGGGGGGGGGGGGGGGGGGGGGGGGGGGGGGGGGGGGGGGGGGGGGGGGGGGGGGGGGGGGGGGGGGGGGGGGGGGGGGGGGGGGGGGGGGGGGGGGGGGGGGGGGGGGGGGGGGGGGGGGGGGGGGGGGGGGGGGGGGGGGGGGGGGGGGGGGGGGGGGGGGGGGGGGGGGGGGGGGGGGGGGGGGGGGGGGGGGGGGGGGGGGGGGGGGGGGGGGGGGGGGTGGGGGGGGGGGGGGGGGGGGGGGGGGGGGGGGGGGGGTTGGGGGGGGGGGGGGGGGGGGGGGGGGGGGGGGGGGGGGGGGGGGGGGGGGGGTTTGGGGGGGGGGGGGGGGGGGGGGGGGGGGGGGGGGGGGGGGGGGGGGGGGGGGGGGGGGGGGGGGGGGGGGGGGGGGGGGGGGGGGGGGGGGGGGGGGGGGGGGGGGGGGGGGGGGGGGGGGGGGGGGGGGGGGGGGGGGGGGGGGGGGGGGGGGGGGGGGGGGGGGGGGGGGGGGGGGGGGGGGGGGGGGGGGGGGGGGGGGGGGGGGGGGGGGGGGGGGGGGGGGGGGGGGGGGGGGGGGGGGGGGGGGGGGGGGGGGGGGGGGGGGGGGGGGGGGGGGGGGGGGGGGGGGGGGGGGGGGGGGGGGGGGGGGGGGGGGGGGGGGGGGGGGGGGGGGGGGGGGGGGGGGGGGGGGGGGGGGGGGGGGGGGGGGGGGGGGGGGGGGGGGTTGGGGGGGGGGGGGGGGGGGGGGGGGGGGGGGGGGGGGGGGGGGGGGGGGGGGGGGGGGGGGGGGGGGGGGGGGGGGGGGGGGGGGGGGGGGGGGGGGGGGGGGGGGGGGGGGGGGGGGGGGGGTGGGGGGGGGGGGGGGGGGGGGGGGGGGGGGGGGGGGGGGGGGGGGGGGGGGGGGGGGGGGGGGGGGGGGGGGGGGGGGGGGGGGGGGGGGGGGGGGGGGGGGGGGGGGGGGGGGGGGGGGGGGGGGGGGGGGGGGGGGGGGGGGGGGGGGGGGGGGGGGGGGGGGGGGGGGGGGGGGGGGGGGGGGGGGGGGGGGGGGGGGGGGGGGGGGGGGGGGGGGGGGGGGGGGGGGGGGGGGGGGGGGGGGGGGGGGGGGGGGGGGGGGGGGGGGGGGGGGGGGGGGGGGGGGGGGGGGGGGGGGGGGGGGGGGGGGGGGGGGGGGGGGGGGGGGGGGGGGGGGGGGGGGGGGGGGGGGGGGGGGGGGGGGGGGGGGGGGGGGGGGGGGGGGGGGGGGGGGGG
>CM065377.1:71284774-71379774 GCA_033060915.1 Euryodendron excelsum | reverse complement strand
ATAGGTTCCAATTCCCTAATATGTCCCTAATCTCTGCCACTTTTGAATTTTTTTGATTTGACAACAAGTATAATCTAGGGAAAGAGTTACAAAACACCATACCTTCACACCAAGGTTCATTTCCAGAATGAGATTTTACCACTTGCAATAGTCTCATAAATACATATCTTATTTTGACAAACACACATAGACTTTGACATACATGCACACTTGATTGAAGACAAAGAAAGACAACTTTGACAACCATGAGAACAAAGTTGTGATAAGGTGATCCCCTTGCTTAAGTTATGCATAATTAGGTCATGTTGTAAGTGATCCCTTTACAAGAATTGATATCCATGAGTTTGGACAAAAGCACTCTTTTTAACCATTTACACCATTTTTTTCCAAAGTTCATTTTGGACTTTATGTGTGAAGAGTGAATTGCCAGAAATTGCCAATTGACACAAAAGCTTTCTCGAAGTCAGATTTTTATCACTATACCCTTCTCTATCTTCCTCCTTTTCCTATGCATCAATTACCTCGTGTGCATGAAATCATGACTACTCGCATCACAGAATTCTTTGTCTTTTTAAGACCCTCGCAAAAGCTAGTTTTGCGTTCTCTTAAATTAGCTTTTCCCTCGTATCTCATATTTTTTTAATCTCAAGCTGACAGAGTCATGTAGATTGAAAATCTAGTTAAATGGATGAATACCAGAAATGTGGTACAATTTGGTCTGTAACACCTTTGACTACCACCATTTAAGAAGAAAATAAGAAAAACATGTAAAACACCTTTAAGACTCTTGACAAAACACACCTAACAACCAAGAAAATCAAAAGGAGTGGGCTGCAGAAAATCAGGATTGCTGAATTTTCGGATGTGTGCAGACAACTCAAACACCCTTCAGTAAAATAGCCATATCTCTCTCCACAAGACAGCAAATCATGCTCTGTTTTTTTTTGTTGGAAAGTAGATTCATAGACCTTTCCATCCATATAAGATTTGCACGCTGATTCACTTCCAGTAGATATAGATTTGAATGCAAAGTCAGCTCAAAACAGAGTCTGCACAGCTAGAAAAACAGGTTTGGCAGCCCCTCTGTTTTGACCATTTAGCTCATTGTTTTTAAGCCAATTTTGACTGAGATCCTCCGGTATCATACGCTTCTGTTGCGTGTGAACTCATCTCTGAGTTCTCCTCACTTTCTTCATCATGATATGGTGACAAATCCGCCACATTGAAAGTGGCTGAAACGCCATAGTCTCCTGGTAGCTCAATCTTGTAAGCATTTTCACCAATTCTTTGAAGCACCTTGAAAGGACCATCAGCCCTTGGTTTAAGCTTACCATGACGACCTCGTGGAAAACGTTCCTTGAGAAGATGGATCCATACCAACTCTCCTTCTTTGAATGCTGCGGGCTTACAGTGTTTATTAGCACTTCTTTGGTACTTTTGATTTTGCTTGAAGATTCGATCCCTTACTTGTTCATGCAACCTTTTGATTTGTTTGGCTCGCTCTTCAGCATCGCTACTGAAATTTTGAGTGGTAGCAACTGGTGCCAAGTCCAAGGGACTTATAGGATTGCGCCCATAGATAACTTCGAAGGGACTAGTTCCAGTGGTTTGGCTTGTGGACCGGTTGTAAGCAAATTCAGCTTGTGCTAGAGCAAGGTCCCATTGACGAATGTTGCTGGGAACTAAACTTCTCAAAAGGTTCCCCAAGCTTCGATTGACAGCTTCAGTTTGCCCATCCGTTTGCGGGTGATGAGAAGAGCTATATTGAAGAGTAGTTCCAAGCTTACGCCAAAGTGTGCGCCAAAAATGACTCATAAATTTCGAATCACGATCGGAGGTCATTGTCTTTGGAATACCATGGAGCTTTGCAATCTCTCGAAAATAGAGATCAACAATATGAGAAGCGTCCAATGTCTTGGTACATGGAACAAAGTGTGCCATTTTGGAGAATCGATCAACGATGACCATAATAGAGTCTTTGTTCCTTTGAGTGCGAGGCAATCCCACCACAAAGTCTAAACTCACATCCTCCCAAGGAGCCATGGGAACTGGCAATGGAGTATATAGTCCGGTATTTTGAGAGTGACCCTTGGCTCGTTGACATATTCTACAACGCTCCACATGCCGGGCGATGTCACGATCCATTCTAGGCCAATAGAAATTTTCTTGCACAAAAGAGAGTGTCTTATCCCTCCCAAAGTGGCCAGCAAGTCCTCCTTCATGAGCTTCCTTGATAATAGCTTTCCTAAGAGAACCTTCTGGGATGCATAGCTGATTTTTCCTGAAAAGAAAACCATCTTGCAACAAAAAATGGTTAAAAGGACCTTTCAAACATTCCTCCCAAATTTTGGCAAAGTAAAGATCATCTTTGTACAACTCCTTTATGACTTCAAAGCCTAAGACATCCACTTGAATTGTAGATAATAAGGAGTGTCTTCGACTCAATGCATCAGCCACTTGATTTTGTTTTCCAGATTTGTGCTTGATATGGAAAGTGTAAGCTTGTAAAAACTCGACCCATTTAGCATGCCGATTATTGAGCTTATGTTGGCCATTTATATACTTCAAAGCTTCATGATCCGAAAAGAGAATAAACTCTTTGGATATGAGATAATGGCTCCAATGATCCAAAGCTCGAATAATAGCATAAAACTCTTTATCATAGATAGAGTATTTTTTTCGACTTCCATTCAACTTTTCACTAAAGAAAGCAATAGGCTTACCTTCTTGACTTAGCACGGCACCAATTCCCACATTGGAAGCATCTCAATGTACCTCAAACACATTGTTAAAATTTGGTAATGTTAGAATAGGAGCCTCGGTAACCTTCTTCTTAATGATTTCGAAGCTCTTTTGTGCCTCTTCCGACCATTTGAATGTGCCTCCTTTTAAGCACTCGGTGATAGGAGCAACAAGAGTGCTGAATCCTTTAATGAAGCGACGATAAAATGAAACAAGACCATGAAAACTTCGAATATCACAAACTGACCTTGGAATGGGCCAGTTGATAATTGCTTCCATCTTGCTAGGATCCACTTGAATGCCCTCACCGGATATGACATAACCTAAGAACACAAGGCTATTTGTAAAGAAGTGACACTTCTTCAAGTTGGCATACAATTTCTGCTCCCTTAGTGTCTTGAATAGTTGTTGAAGATGCTCCAAGTGTTATTCTTCACCCTTGCTGTACACTAAAATATCATCAAAGTAAACAACAACAAACTTTCCAATGAAAGGTTTAAACACATGATTCATAAGGCGCATAAAAGTACTAGGAGCATTAGATAATCCAAAAGGCATAACCATCCACTCATAAAGACCATCTCTTGTCTTGAAAGCGGTCTTCCATTCATCACCGGGTCTCATTCGAATTTGATGATATCCACTCCGTAGATCAATCTTAGAGAAGATAGAAGCACCATGGAGTTGGTCAAGAAGATCATTAAGGCGTGGAATAGGAAAGCAGTATTTGATTGTGATCTTATTCACCGCTCTACTATCAATACACATACGCCAAGAACCATCTTTTTTTGGCACAAGAAGAGCAGGGACAGCGCATGGACTCATGCTTTCCCTCAATAGGCCTTTATTCATGAGTTCTTCAACTTGCCTTTGCAACTCTTCATGCTCCTTTGGATTCATTCTATAAGCTGCCTTGTTTGGAATGACGGCTCCGGGAATGAAATCAATGCAATGTTGGATGTCTCTCATGGGGGGAAGGCCGGGTGGGATCTCTTCCGGAATAACATCAAAAAATTCTTCAAGAAGTGGCTGCATAATGGAAGGGACTTCCATGTGCTCTTCATTTCCTTCCATCACCACAAGAGCATAAGCCTCATTAGACTCTTCCAAAGATTTATCAAATTGGGATTTAGAGAGCAAATTACTTCCCTCCCCTTTTGAAGGTTTAGGAGTGCTCACTAGCTTGGAAGGACCTAAGATGACTTTCACTCCATCCTTCTCAAAACAGTAAGTGTTTTTGTACCCATCATGAATAACCCTCCTATCATATTGCCAAGGACGACCAAGGAGCAAGTGACAAGCATCCATGGGAACAACGTCACACCAAACTTCATCTTTATAGTTATTGTCAATGGAAAAAGTAACTAGACATCTTTTAGTTACTCTTACCTCATTTCCCTTGCAAAGCCACGAAATTTTGTAAGGGTGTGGATGCTCCATTGTCTTGAGATGCAATTTTTCCACCATTGTTGCGGCCACCATATTCTCGCAGCTCCCTCCATCAATGATGACGTTACAAACTTTGCCATGGGAAGTACATCTTGTGTGGAAAATATTATTGCGGAGCCAACTTTCTTGTTCTACATGGGCTACACTTAGACTTCTTCTAACAACTAGGCTCTCTCCTTGATCTCCATAAGTGATGTCTCCATCGTCTTCTTGATTTCCATCGGTTGACGCATCATCTTTTTCGGACTCCTCTTCAATGTCCTCTTCCACAAGAGAGACTATCTTGCGGTTTGGGCAATCGGAGGCGATGTGGCCTAATCCTTGACACTTGAAACATCGGCGATTGTTAGGATTGAAGGCATTAGGACGGCTTGAACTCGCTGCTCCATTTTGCTTGGGCAGTGACTTTGAAGGGGCTGCCTTGTGTGATGAAGAGGGCTTGGTAGTTGAGGCACTTCCTTTAGAAAACCCATCTTTGTTCCAAGGCCGAGAGCTACTCCCACGTGCTTCTTTGAGTTGTTTTTCCACCTTGATTGCAAGCTTAAAAATATCATTGTAACTCCAATAAGGCTGCAGCTGAATAATATTAGCAATTTCATACTGAAGTCCTCTAAGATAACGTGCTATAGTTTGTTCCTCCGGTTCAAACACTTCACAACGCATCATAAGATGGTCAAATTCAGTTGTATACTCTTCCACGGACTGCTCCTTTTGTGTGAAATTATGGAACTTGAGGAAGGCATCTTGACGATAATTTTCTGGCAAGAATTTCTTCCTTAGCTCTTTCTTCATCTTGTCCCACGTGACAATGCGAGACTTTCCTTCTCTAGCATGCTGCTTCTTGAGGTTCTCCCACCAAATTGAAGCATGTTTCTTTAATTTTATAGCAACTAACTTCACCTTACGATCTTCTGCAACTTCTTGGTAATCAAAGACCCTTTCAACAGAGTGAAGCCAATCTATGAACTCCTCTGGATGCATTCTTCCTTCAAATTCTGGAATGTCAACTTTGACACCATAATCTCGTTGAAAATCATGGTTTCTTCGGACACGACGTCTCGGAGAAGCCTCTTCACTTGATGCTTGATTAGGAGCTCCATGGAAGGGGTTAATCTGCTCCTCTTCATTAGGTGATTCTTGCTCTGAATCATGGCGCAAATCGCCACGTTCCAAAGGCTTGTAGCGCTGCAAACACTGTTGGAGTTGCTGTACTTGTCTCCGTAAATCTTCCATCTCAACGTCTCGTAAGTCTCGTTCACGAACCGGGACTTCTTCGACATTAGGACCACGACGACGACGACCAGCCATCACGAACCAAATGCTCTGATACCAAATCTGACGCCGGAAAATGAAAAAAGAGGAGGTAACACAAGTGAACACTCAAGAAATGAATTAAGCTCACCACCCTACGGAAATCCACCAAAGGATAAGAGCAAACAAGAAGAACTCCTTCTTCTTAGAAAGCCAAAGGCTAACTTTCAAACATAATCTGAAAATTCTCTACCTCCATTACCACTTGCAATAAACACTCAATATCTCTCTCCATACTGGAGAAAAACCAGGTTTGGCAGCCCCTCTGTTTTGACCATTTAGCTCATTGTTTTTTAAGCCAATTTTGACTGAGATCCTCCGGTATCAAGCACCACTGGTTGCCAAAATAATTTGTGTTAACTCATGTCATAAATCCTTTCTTGTTCTACATAGTTTCGTATTATTCTCTTAATGTGGTTGAGCTTATATTAAATTTTGCAATCTCAGATTTCATAGGCAGAGCCTTCATCATTGCACCAAAGCCATGCCATACTAATTAATATAATTTTCTTACTTAGTCCATACATATCTTATTTTGACAAACACACATAGACTTTGACATACATGCACACTTGATTGAAGACAAAGAAAGACAACCAACCTTTGACTACCACCATTTAAGGAGAAGATAAGAAAAACATGTAAAACACAAAAGCCTTTAAGACTCTTGACAAAACACACCTAACAACCTTTGGGTAATGGGGTGGTTTCTACACCATTAGTCATAAAATCACCCTTCTATCGTCTGACATTGAAAGGACTAAGCGTTGGAGGCAAGAGGTTGGAATTTTCAAATTCTTCATCGATAACAAATGCTTTCCAATCTTTTAAGGGTAACATCGCCATAGACTCGGGGGCAACATTGACGTATCTTCCATCAGCACTCTACCTTCCCCTAGAATTGCAAATGAAACATGCAATAACTGGTTTGAAGCGCGTTAACGAGCCTAGAAAACGCTTGAAGTTGTGTTACCAGGTGAAGAAACTTATTGATGCTCCCATTGTTACAGCGCATTTCACCGGTGGAGATGTGAAATTGAATCCTATGAACACCTTCATTAGAGTTGCAAAGACTATACAGTGTCTTGCTTTTCTACCACATGACATCATGCCAACCTATGGTAACTTGGCACAGACAAATTTCTTAGTAGGCTATGACTTGAAAAAGAAGACCGTGTCCTTTAAGCCTACTGATTGCACCAGACAGTAATTTGAGCATTGAGTGCATTAAGGCTTTCTATGGTTGTAATCGTGATTTACTGCCAATTTTTTGGCTGATTATCATTTCTAAATATAAATTTTGGTATTCGAGATATTTTTAGTGTTGTTAGATATTGGCAAGCAAATTTTCTGAAAACTTGATTTACGAATCACTTATGTTGTAATTGGAAGTGTTGAAAAGGGACAAGGGATGGACAATCGCTTATATTGGTTAATTACATGTTTGTAATCAGTAATATTGCAGTTTCTGCGGAATTATAACAACTAGTTAAAAACTAATTTCTTAATCGGCTATGACTTGGGGAAAAAGACCATGTCCTCTAAGCCTTCTGATTGTACAGCTCAATGATATTTGAGACTGCTAAGTACTTGCTGTTATATTCTTTAATATCTTTCATTAATGCTTTATCGTGTTGCTTTTGATCAGTTAATAACATAGTAATTGCCCCTGCTACCACCAGAAGTAAAGGCAAGCCCGTGCTTCTTTTGTTGAAATAAGGACGAATGGTTTGATTCGAGATTTCCTAAGAATCGACTTCTGAAATCCTTATAGCATCCTTCCCATAGTCCCGTAGACTTGGGTGAAGTGAGGGTTTGATCCCAAGTCTTTGGTACCGTACCGAGAGACCTTACTGGTTAAGCTCGCTAGAGTTCATTTGATTTCTCAAAAACATTGTTGGTGGCCAGCTTTCTGTATGGATACATATAATCTCTTCTTGTACACATGATTGCATTCTAAGCCTGAATGATTCACTACGTAGTTTATGCTTTACTATCCAGGATCATAACAAATGAAAATTAAAGGCCATGGCACCAATATTTGACAGAATATTTACATTACATAGATAATGGGATTATACTAAAGGAGAGTGCCTAAAGTAGCTAATATTATTGGTCATATATATATATATATATCTTTCGCATTATTTATGTAAAGTAAGATAATTTTGGATTGAAAACGTCATTCTCAAGTTTAATTGGCGGCCAAATCTTCTACCAATGCATCAAGACAATTTCCCCACTTTAATGTAATTATCCTCCTTAACTTATTAATGTCTTTTTTATTAATTTCATGAGCAAAAGATATCCATCTAATTAATGAAACATGAGTTGATTTTTAGAAAATACACTGAAATTGGGCTCAAGCTTATCTGGCATTCAATCTCCATCCAACACTAAAAATTAAAATCTATAAGACCTGTCCCATGCACAATGTAAGGATGACTTTAATTTCTTGAGTATTTGCTTTGAAGTCCGACCTCAATCCCATAAAACTGAAGAGGTCATAGAGCTCCATTAGACACAGTTAGAACATCCTTTACTATTAATGTTCATCTCTCAGTTTCTAAAGGAATTAGTAACCCTGCAGCCACTATGGCATTTTATTCACTTTCTTCTTTAGCATTTGCAATTATATTATCTACCATATTTCTTTCGAAATTATCTTCCATTGAAGCTAAGAATGGCAGTTTCAGCGTGGATCTTATCCACCGGGATTCACAAAAATCTCGCTTCTACAATCCTTCTTTAACTCCTTGGGAACGCATGAACAATGCTTTACGACGTTCGAATGATCGTGTAAACCGTTTCATGTCAATTTTACTCTCTCCATGTGCATCCACAACTGAGATGATCGCCGCCAATGGAGAATATTTCATTCGCATGGCTATTGGCACACTACCGGTCAAGTTCCTAGGCGTTGCTGATACCGGCAGTGACCTTTTGTGGATACAATGCCAGCCTTGTGAAAACTGCTACAAGCAGAAAGGTCCTCTTTTTAATCCTAGAAATACTTCAACATACAAAGATGTTCTTTGTAGTTCGAAAATATGCAGGTCCATAGAAGGAACCTCTCTAAGATCTTGCTTCCCAGGAAGTAAGAAAAAATGCCGGTATTCACTCAAGTATCTAGATAAATCCTTCACTCGGGGAGTTGTAGCCATTGAAACCATCACATTAAGTACCACTAAAGGCAAACCGGTACGCCTTCCCAAGATTGTTTTTGGTTGTGGGCATAACAACAATGGTCTATTCAGTGCCATTGGATCTGGTCTAGTTGGCCTTGGAGGCGGACGGGCCTCGCTAATTTCCCAAATGAGTTCATTGATTAGTGGAAAATTCTCCTACTGTTTGGTGCCTCATTTATCTTCCGCAAGTTCTAGCAAAATGCATTTCGGTAGCAAAGCCGTGGTTTCGGGCACCGGGGTGGTTTCTACCCCATTAGTTGTAAGATCAAACTTCTATTACGTAACACTGAAGGGAATTAGTGTTGGAACCAAGAGGCTGGAACTATCGAGAAATGCTTCGGGATCTTCCAAAGGCAGCATCATCATAGACTCGGGAACAACAGCGACATATATTTCACCGCAACTATACTTCCCTTTAGAATGGGAAATAAGACGCGCAATGACTAGTTTGAAACCTGTCAAAGACCCACAAAATTTTTTAAGGTTGTGCTACATAGCCAAGAGTTCTATTGATGCTCCTGTTGTTACATTACATTTTAGTGGTGCTGATGTGAAGTTGAATCCAACCAACACCTTCGTTAGAAGTGCAGAAGATGTTCAATGCCTAGCTTTTGTGCCAAATAATGATATTGCTGTTCTTGGCAACTTGGCACAGATGAACTTTTTCATAGGCTATGACCTCAAAAAGAAGACTCTGTCCTTTAAGCCTACTGATTGCACCAAACAGTGATTAATTCTACCTGTGATTTTTAGAAGTTTATGTTGGCTTTTTAGCATAATATGACAAGCAAAGCATTCTCATAATTAGTTTATGGATAGATGATGGAACTATTTCATTTGTATGGGTTTAGTATAAGCAAAGATGATGTTATCATTTTTTTCATTGGTATGGCAGCAATATATAACACTTTCTCAATTATATATTTATGTAGACCCTTTTCTAACTATAAGTAGATGCGTAACGATCAATGATGGAACGAACTTTTCTTTTAGTGCGAATAACTATATATGACACTCAAGTATAACTATTTACTAACTAGGTTTCACGTTAACAAAACAAATATAGTATGGCCTTCTTAAGAAACATGTTTTCGTTTTCCCAATTAAAAAAATTTCTCCATCACGCATCATTCTTTGCTTCAGCTCGCCTCCTTTTCATTACAAATACCCAAAAAATAAAATAAAAGTTAACTAATGACAAACAAAAGGCACTATAGTTCACTATCGATAACTAAAATAGCCTTTTCTTTTCGTATGAATATAACCATGTATCATTTTTGCGGTAACCAAAGCTGTTGCTAAAATGGAAAATTTTGTTTTTCTGCTTAAAAAAAAAAAAAAACGATTATGAACTTGTCCCTACTACTTCATCGCAAAAAGCACATTTATATTTTATAGGATGAAATCCAAACTCCTCACAAAAGGTATGTTGGAAATTGTAATTCAACATTTTCTAGAAAATATTTATGTTGGGTGGAAAAATTTTCAAGTATCATCTAATTTTTGAAATATACATTCACTATGACTTTCTTGTAGTCCTATATAAAGGACACTACGAAGTAATTGTAACCAAGCTGAAGAAATATATAAAAGAATGTATATTATAGAAAGAAGTGTTCTACGGATTTTTGTATAGCCATAAATCTCCAGAGCTCCCAATACCTACTACCCAATTTTGTATTTTATGCTTTCGCTGCCCCAACAAGGTACCATCTTTAGTGACCAAAATTCTCGTCATACGACAGCAAACTGAAATTTGCAGTGTTAAAAGGTGTAAATTTGTAGCAAATAATTCAAAAAAAAAACAATAAAACTAAAGACAAACCATGAAGCTTTTCGACAATTAATTTTTTTTTATCACAAAGGCCTTATGCTTACCGCCTCGATTCCGTATAGCCGTTATTGCCTATTTATTGAGCTTTTTGTCATAGCATTTAGTCGTCTTTGAAGGTGTTCTGCCCAAATCGATGGTCTGGAATTCATCTTGTCTATATCGATACCTTTTAAATTTAATTTAGGGTTTATGACTGCTAATGTACTCCTACAATAATTCTACAGTCACAAATTCTCCAATAAGAGGTAAATTCATTTAATTCTTTCTAACAAAACATCTCCGGCCAATATCTAACCAAAACATGACCACTACAAAAAAAATATGTCGAATGACAAATTTTATGGGTTAATTTCACCAACTCCCCAGAGGTTGGCCTTTAGACACCTAGACCTAACGTCTTTCAAAAATAGCACCCGGAGGCTATTTGACCTTGCACAAATTCTAAGCTTGTTTTACAAGAGTAGTAGGGACCTAGATCACATAAACCGAGTGCGGGAGTGGGTGTACAAGAATTTTTTTTATTAAAATAATTGAGAATGAAAACGTCCGTGTATATAAATATTTAAATAAATATTATATCCATATATTTATATAATATATTTAAATAATTTTATTTTATTATGCTTAAATTTTATGTATGTGTAAATAAATTCAATGAAATCACATAAAACATGTAACAGTGGGAGAGATATTTTCTGGCCTCTAGTGGTCACAGGTTCAATGAGACTTAACGGTGATGCGTGAGGCTCCCCACCGAGGGCTGTTATAGTGTGAGTTTCCTCACCTTAGGCTCGCCACATGACCCCTTAGTAGTGGTCAAAAATGTAATTCGCTGCTGTAATTTGCGAATTTGACCATGATAGTGCACGGATTTGACCCAAATTGACCACAAATTTGTCAATTTGCACGCAGATCCGCCAGCCCCTCTAGCCGAACTGTGTGACCTAGGTAGGGACTTAAAAGTTCCAATTATCGCGCGAATTTCACTGGTGTAGATGTGAAGTTGAATCCGATGAAGACCTTTGTTAGCACAAGCGAAAATGTTGTGTGCATGCTTCACTTTTAGTACCCCATACCAAATAATTATAAAATTCCTATATAACAATATGAGTCATTCATTTAAGAAGACAAAACAACTATCATGGTGACTCTTAATTATAAAAAGGATATGAATTTTCTTTAACCTAGGTTAGATGAGTTCCTCTTATCTGGTATATGTGACAACGTACCATTTGACTACGTATTTATATTTATATTTTTTATTTGAGTATCTTTTATAATATAGCAATTCCATGGATGATATCTAAAATTTAGAAAGACTTTAATAAGATTATAATATAATTTTAATACGTGACAGCTTAATGTGCTGCCATGTATCCATGATAGGAGAAACTTTTCTAATCTATGTTGGAGGAAATCCTTGTCTATAGGCTATTACTTGGAGAAAAAGACTGACCTTTAGGCCTACTTATTGTACCACACAATGATACTTGACTGATCTGCTAGGTATTTGGTGTTATATTCTTAAGTCTCTTTCGCAACTCATGGCTAACAATCTACGAAACCCATGCTCCTCTGCTTAACTTGCTGTCATGATCAGAGGGTTAAGGTTTTAAATTAATATGATCACCTAAGGCTCAAGCAGCGTTGCAGTTAATTTGATTTCTCAAAAGCAGTCTTGATGACCTAACTCGCTATATATCTACTCTCTTCTTGTAAATATGACTCCGTTCTAAGCCTAATTTATTCACTGCGTAGTTTATGATTTAATATCAGGGTACAAAAAAGAAGTAGAAATAGGCTTTTGCACAAATATTTGATCGAATGTACACAATTATATATGCAGTTAATGGGATTTTCCTAAAGAAGATTGCCTAAAGTAGCTAATATATTAATATTAGTGGTCTTATAAATCTTAAGTATTATCTACGTGAATTAGCTAATCTTGGATTGAGAACATCATGCTGAAGTTTGGCAGCCAAATCTTCTACCTGTGCATCAAGAAACTATCCCTACTTAAATGTAATTATCCTGAAAATATTCAAGTATTTTTTTTATTAATTTCATCATCGAAAGGGATCCACCTGATTAATGAAAAATGAGTTGATTGTGACAAAATACACTAAAATTTGGAATTTTTATTTTTATTTTTTTGTATTTTTCAATAAATCAACCAACAAAAGAATCTAACTACAAATACAATGAATTATATTCCTAGAAATAGGATATAACATAAAGTACAAGATTGCTTGAAGTAGCTAGCATACGACTAGACACTAGACATAAATAAGCGAGAAACAGAACGGATTAATGGGGGAACAAATAATTCTAGGAGGGATTATTCGTCTTCCTAGTCTTCGATACAAGAAAAGAAATTTTTCACACCCCTTTCTAATATTATTGGTCTTATAAATATTGAGCATCACTTACATAAAGTAGCTAATCTTGGATTCAAAACATCATGCTGAAGTTTGGTAGCCCAATCTTCTACCAGTGCATCAAGAAAATATCCCCACTTTAATGTAATTATCCTCCTTAAAATATTCATGTCTTCTTTATTAATTTCTTTACCGAAACAAATCCATCTAATCAATGAAACATGGGCTGATCTTCACAAAATACACTCCAATTTGACTCAAGCTTTATCTGGCATTCAATCTCCAATGTAAGGATGACTTTAATTTCATGAGTATTTACTCTGAAGTCCAACCTCAAGCCTATAAAAAATGTAGTCACAGAGCCCCTGGTGCCTTGCAGTTATTATGGCATTTTATTCATTTTCTTCATTTGCATATGCAATTATAATATCTATCACATTTCTATCTAAATTCTCTTCCATTGAAGCTAAGAATGGCGGTTTCAATGTGGATCTTATTGATTCGCTCTCAAATGTGCAATTGACTTGAGCTTCCCCGCAAGAGTACGGATGTCGATCGAAGTATAAACCGGTAAGCACCGGTATCGTTCTCCCAAATGATCAACCAAATATAGGCAATACAAAAACCGAAACAACCAAACAAATGGGATGAACTAGTGAATTGCTTAGCAAATTGAAATTGAACTAAAAATAGATCGAAAATTGATTGGGTGGTGGAATGTTGTAAACTACTCAATTATGCTAATTACAAGCAAAATAGAAGGCAATTATACTAAATTTAAGTTAAGTAATAAAGGGCTGGGATGCAATTGCTTCAATCTACCAAATCTCTACAAGGTCTTCAATGGAGTTTTATTTAACTCAAGTCAAGGTTCACTTCATGGAACCTTGAGCCGGAGGATTTCGACTATAAACGCTTGAATTCAAGTTCAATTGAGTGTAGATTGTTATTTCATTGTAGGAATCTTAGAGTCAAATCCTCAATTGTGCAATTCCTATACCAATTAGAAGATTGTGCATAGCAATTACCAACCTAGATTATGAATCTAAGTGTTCTATGTGTCTACAACTCAATTGAAGCAAGAATTGGAGAAAACAAAGGATAAATCATTGGAATTCATATACCTCCATTGAAGCCCTTGCAAATCCTTGGTAGATTTTCACAATTACATCCAAGAGATGTCTAGCTACTTGATTCCATAGAAAAAAGTATGAAAAATTGATAATTGCTTATTAATTGATGAAGAACATAGTGTTTGGTAGCTAAGAAAAACTAAGAAAATGCAAGAAAATACAAAACAAACCCACTTTCTCTCTCTACATCTCGTTCTAACTGAAAATCTAGCCTAAAAATGAAGTTCCTCCCAAAAATCGCGTCATTTTTCGGATATATAGCTAAAAAATACACATAAAACTACTGGTACCATACGTACGATACTGTTGATACTGCTAAAAAATACCTATATGCTAAACGCAACTCTCTGAAATGTTGAATTTTTTACAGACTGTATGGTGAACAGTACCGTAAGTATGGTTGAACCACTGTACGTACGGTAGGCTTTTACTATACGTACGGTAAGCCACTGTATGTACGGTAGGCTTATTTTGACAGATTTTTGAAAGTTTTATGAAATCGATATATTATGGATTCTGGTAGCCTTTCTGGTTTGGAAAATATGACGCTCCAAAGTTTCAGCTCCGTGTGCTTCAACTGGTTGTACCACAGCTTTAACAGCTTGTACCTTGATAGCATTGTCTTGAAAAATACATTCTCCTTTCATCCAAAATGCGCCTAATACCCCTCACATTAAACTTAAAACCTATAAAAAGCAAAATAACTTAGTTAATACTAAAATCTACTTAAAGAAGCATATAAACTCTTAAACTAAGGCTAACAATCGGCAAATTAAGGTGTTGTAATTACACTTTTGGAGTGCAATCACTCATCCACCGGGATTCACGAAAATCTCCCTCCTACAATCCTTCTCTAACTCCTTGGGAACGCATGAACAATGCTCTACAACGTTCAAATAATCGTGCAAATCGCTTCATGTCAAGCTTACTCTCTCTAGGTACAGCCCCAACTGAGATAATTGCCGCAGATGGAGAGTATTTCTTGAGCATGACGCCACCATTCCGGTTCTTAGGCATTGCTGATACCGGTGGTGACCTTACGTGGATACAATGCGAGCCTTGTAAAAAATGTTTCAAGCAAAAAGGTCCTCTTTTTAAACCTAAAAATTCTTCAACATTCAGAGATGTTCTTTGTAATTCAAATATATGCAGATTTGCAGAAGGAACATCTCCAAATTCTTGCTTCCCAGGAAGTAAGAAAAAATGCCAGTATTCAGTAAAGTATCAAGATAAATCCTTCACTTGCGGAGTTATTGCCACTGAAACCATTACATTGGGTACCATTACAGGGAAACCAGTAAGCCTACCCAAGACTATTTTTGGCTGTGGACATAACAATAATGGTCTATTCAGTGAGATTGGATCTGGTCTAGTTGGCCTTGGAGGCGGAAGGTCTTCGCTAATTTCCCAAATGAGTGTTGGTATAAATTTCTGTGTTGTATAAAGTTTTCCATATAATCTGTAGCCACAATAAAGTGAAATGAAACATAGTAATATTATTATCATGTAATCATCATAAAGTGAAATCAACAACAATAAAACTGTGTATGAAATAACATAATATGATAGATTCAACAAGTCTCATATAATGAAATAATAAAATATGCGATGCAGGGGAGATCAAGTCGAGTGTTTCCCACTCTTAGCTTAAGACAGATTCGTCCCCCACACAGGTGCTCATGGGATGAACGGACATCTATCTCCAGGATAAAATGATCACAATCTTGAATAAGTAGCACTACAATAATCAAGATTCAGCGAATCAACTTTTTGATTTTACTCTCTCAATGTATGGAATGTATGCATTATGTATGATATAAAACAAAGAGGAATTTCTGTCTAATTCTACACAGAATTATGACATTTAATTTCATACAGAAACCTACGACGTTTCTGATAAAATCAACATGATATGAAAATGAATACACTGCATTTTCTACACAGAAAATCAGTAGTAATTCTACAGAATTTCAACCTTGAAATTGACTACAGAAATACAGAAGAAAGTGATATAATTTCCACAGAAATTAATCACACCGAATATAAAATTAACCGAATAAAACTTGGACAGAAATTTATGTACGAAATTTCTAAGACTATCGCCGGAATTCTGGACTGAATGAAGCGTCAGAATCTGTCTGGAACAGTCGCCGGAATTTTGGACAGTGCTTCGCCGGAGATTCATCGTTGAATATCGCCGGAATCTGGGCACGTTGTCGGAAGCCGAGAGAGAGAGAGAGAGACGGAAAATTGCGTATAAAATTCTATTAAGTTCTTTTTTGTTCGGAGGGGGATTCTTTCTAGAATCGCACCCCTTCGAAACGGTGCTAGCCAAACGCGCCCTTATGAAGGGACGCAACCGTTGGAATTCAAATTCTGAACCGGTTCGGTTCAACCCAGTATAGTTTAACCCGCATCCAAAAATATTAAACCGGCCCAAGCCATTTTAATATTAATTTAATCGCACTCGCACCGAACCAAGCCGAGCCGACGCCGGTGCGTGTGATTTATTGGGTCAACCCATGGGTTCCATAGGTCCTCCCCCTTCCACAAAAGTGGGGTGGCCCAAACCCATCTTTAAACTTAGCCTTTATATACCCATCACTTTTCTCATAGAAAATCAATGTGGGACAAGCCTTTATTTCCACTCATAAACCATACTCATGGTACCTACTTTGGACACAATTATCTCATTCAAACCTCCATGGATTTGAGCAAATAAATGCTTGTTCTTCATCTCCTCATGGAGGAGAACACAAAGCATCTTGGACCCACTCAAAAGGACATGTGGGTCTCACCTTAACAATGGCTCAAAGTTTGGTGTTTACACCAAATATTCCAACAATGAGTTCATTGATTGATGGAAAATTCTCCTATTGTTTGGTGCCTGATTTAGCTTCTACAAATTCTAGCAAAATGTATTTTGGTAGCAAAGCCGTGGTTTCAGGCACAGGAGTGGTTTCTACCCCATTAGCTATGAGATCAAAACGCTATTCTGTAACGCTGAAGGGACTTAGTGTTGGAACCAAAAGGCTGGAACTACACAATTCTTCATTATTTTCAAGTGATTTTGGATCTTCCCAGGGCAACATTTTCATAGACTCGGGATCAACATCGACATACATTCCTTCACATCTTTACTTTCGTTTAGAAAGGGAAATAAGACGCGCAATGACTAGTTTGAAACCTGTGAAAGACCCCGGAAAATTTTTAAGGCTGTGCTACATGGCCAAGAATTCTATCAAAGCTCCATTTGTTACACTGCATTTTACTGGTGGTGACATCAAGTTGAATCCAATGAACACCTTCACTAGATGTTCCGAAGATGTTCAATGCCTGGCTTTTGTGCCGAATAATAATATTGCTGTTCTTGGGAACTTGGCACAGATGAACTTCTTAGTAGGCTATGACCTCAATAAAAAGACTGTGTCCTTTAAGCCTACTGATTGCACCAAACACTGATTTGAGTGTTAATTTGTGCAATTTGAGGCTCTCTGTAAGATTGCATTACTTGTTACTTCCTAAACACAGAAGATCAATTCTACAGGTAAATTTTAGAAGTTTATGTTGGCATAATGTAATCACAAGCAAAACTTTTTAGAAATTTTAGTTCATGCAAATTTATAACCGCACATTATTATTTTAGTTTTATATGTAAAGTCACTACAATAAAATAATTGAACTAAAAATTAAAAAATAAATTTCATTCAGCGCACTAGCCTATAACTGCTATCTTATAGATACAAGACTAAACTTGTATCTAAAATATATAACCAACTTCTATTTAACCTCACCAAAATGTGAAAAAAGACAAATAATTGTTTATGAGTCCATTTCAACTCAATCATTGATTAAAGTGGAATTTGACATTCTTTTCAATCCTGGAAGTCATCTATGACTTTTTCTATGTGCTGAACATTGCACAATTTCATTCTCATTGTGTGCATATATAGGGTTTTGTGCTCTGAAGCCAATTTTAATTATTATATATATAAAAAATTATTTTGTATGCTTCTATTTGATGGTTAAAACTCACTTGTTAGATTAGTGCATATTAAAATCTACTCTCACAATGGATTTTACTAGGTTAGGGCGTATAGAGAAAATGGGTAGGATTCATAAGCCACTATATGAAAATTTTGATATTTTATTGGGTTGAGAGAGTTTTAAATTTTGGAGGTACCAGTAGAATAATTTTTCAAATATATATTATACGTATACACACACACATATATGGTGATGAACTGCATAATGAAAGTAGTCCTCCCATGTGGTGGGATTCAATATATATACAAAGTTTCTTTTTCCCCTCAGAAAACTCATAAGCATGCACACCAAATCTGGAGTGTACCACCTGCTCATTCTCAATCCAGTCTTGGTTAATTGACATGATAGCTTAAGGCTAAAGTAGTGTTGTAGTCAACTTGACTTCTCAAATAGAATTTTGGTGGATAGCTTGCTATATCTTGACATGTAATCTCTTATTGTAAACAGGATTTCGTTCCGAGCATGAATGGTTCACCACACGTAATTTATGGTTTAATATTAGGGGACATAAAAAGGGGAAAGAAAAAAGAAAAAGAGCCGATGGCACCAATATTTTACAGAATAGTACATTATGCAGTTAATAGAATTAGGGTACTGCTATACAAATAAATAAAATTCATATAGAATTTATCACCAGAATAATGTGGTTAGATAAAACAATTCACTTTAAACAACATATTTATCATGATTACTCTTAATTATAATAATGTCACTGTCACATCATTTTAATAAAATTTTTAATACAAATTTTTTAGAAGAATAACATTTTTCTTGACTTAATTTTCAATTTAGAACACATTCTTTTTTATGACTTGGGAGAATGTGTTCAAATCATGAACCTTTTGGCCTACTCCTCACTAGCACACTTCCAAATACCAACAATCCATTGTCTCGACTAATGCATGGATCACTTAAACAAGCAACTGTAATCGGAGTAACTAGCACTAGTGCAATGGTTTCCTTCCATTTATGCTTCATACAATGTAGATGACTTGAGTTTGGATAGCGCTGACATTACACAAACGTTACTCTTATTTCACACTTTTCTCAACTAAGCAAATCTTGTGAGAAAATAACCTCACACCTTTAGTTCATGCTCCTTCACACCATTAATTCTCGAGTTTGGTATACTTAAATATAATTATCCTCAAATACATATTGATGTCTTTTTTTTATTAATTTCATTTTCTAGCGAAATCCATCTATTTAATGAAACATAAGTTGATTTTGACAAAATGCACTCAAACTTGCATGGTTCAAGCTTTTCTGGCATTCACTCTGCACCAACCACTAACTATACATACATATATATATATATATATATATTTCTATATCTAGAATGACTGTCCACAATGCATGTATGACTTTAAACTTCAGTATCTACTTTGAAGTCTAACATCAAGCCCACAGTTACACCGCCCTCAACATCACCATCACCATCGCCATTACAGCCACTATGGCATTTTATTCACTTTCTTCCTTTGCGTTTGTAATTACAGTATCTATCATGTTTCTTTATAGACTCTCTTCCATTGAAGCTAGAAATGAGGTTTCAGCGTGGATCTTATCACCGGGATTCTCAAAACTCTCCTTTCTACAATCCTTCTCTAACTCTTGGGAACCCATGAACAATGCCTTACAACGTTGATCAAATGATAGCGTAAATCGTTTCACGCCAAGTTTACTCTCCCCAGGTGCAGCCTCAACTGATATAATTGCCGCAAGTGGAGAATATTTCATGAGCATGGCTATTGGCACGCCACGGGTCCGGTTCCTAGGCATTGCTGATACCCGTAGTGACCTTTCGTGGATACAATGCGAGCCTTGCGAGAGCAAAAAGGCCCTCTTTCAAAAACTCTAGCAAAATGTATTTTGGTAGCAAAGCCGTGGTTTCTGGCGCCGGGGCGGTTTCTACCCCATTAATTATAAGATCAAACTTCTATTACGTGACACTGAAGTCAATCAATATTGGAACCAGAAGGCTAGAACTGTATAATTCTTCTTCGTCATCACCGAAAAATCGTTTGAGATGCAAGATCATCATAGACTTGGGCGCAACAATGGCATATATTCCACCACTACTTCACACTCTTGTAGAAGCTATGATAAGCAACAGCATAACAAGTGCCGTAGCCAAGGATTCTGTTGACATTCCTGTTCTTACCTTGCATTTTGTCGGTGCCAACGTGAAGTTGAATCCGACGAACATCTTCGTTAGAAGTGCCGTAGATGTTCAATGCCTTGCTTTTTTGCGAACTTATAATGTTCCCGTTCTTGGTAACATGGCACAGGCTAAGTTCTTTGGTGGGCTATGACTTGAAAAGGAAGATTGTGTCCTTTAAACCTATTGATTGCACCAAACAGTGATTTGAATGTTTGAAAACATTTTAGGCTCAAGATTGCGTGAGTTCTTGCTTTCTAAACACATAATTAATTCTACCTATACATTTTAGAAATTTGTTTTGGCATTTTGGCATGATACTGCAAGCAAATCTTTTCCAAAATGTTGTTTAGGAAAAGTGCCTACTTGTAAATGGTGATCAGCGGTTGTTCATAGCACAACGCTGTAGTTACTTTTAGCTTAAAGTGAGGTATGGGTACTAGTATGAGCAAGATGATGATGTTACCATTTTTTTTTATTGGTATGGCAACAATGTTGGCAACTTCTTATATAATAACGGCTAATATACAGATAAGTAGATGTGATGCAAAGCAATTATTTTTAGTGAGAATATGACATCTAAACTTTGAGAGACGGAAAATACTATAACAATGAAGTATCTAATAACATTTCTCAATTCATTTTCTTATTCCTTTTTATTTTTATTTTTTGCTAACTTGGTGTTCGGGTCAATTTGCACACACCTTAACTAATTTTGGTACATGTGCAGTCCCTTGATCACACAAACCATGTAGTTTTCGGGTCAAAGACCTTGAGAGTGGCTCGAAAGAATTAATAGCACCTAAAAGATTTTGAATTTGAGTTCTTAGAGAGAGCAGACCTTAAATTCTAAGTCTTGACTATTAGGCCGATTCCTTGGAGCTTATTTTCTCATTCCTAGATATAGATAAGTGAATCTCATATGAAATTTTTTTTAACGTTGATCCTATAGACTTGTGTTTAAAAGTAAAAAAAATAATTTTGTGAAAAAGAGGATTATGTGCGACGTTACTATTGATAAGAAAACGGCTGGACCCATGGGGTAGAGGAGTTTGAATGTAAGGACATCAAGCAGGAAGCTGCCCTCTTTAGTACTTCCATACATTCTTCATTTTTTTTTGGTTCAGTATCCAGTGGTGTCTAGGTCGGTCCGGTCAAGAGTAAATCGTCTGTCTCGAGACTAGAGTATTTTCAAGGGTTTAATTTTTTGTGGCTAAAGAAAGTTTAAGAATCCTGAACAACTAGACTAACCTAGTTGAATATATATATTCTTCAACATACAAAGTTATCCATTGTTGTTCAAAGTTCAAACCATGCCAATCTTTTGACAGAATATCTAACAACATTAGCAAGTGTAATGTTATACACAGGGGTGGAGGCAGCTCACAGCGGCAGCTGCTCCAATCAAATTTTAAAAATTATAAATTTAATCATACTTTGAAAAATATTATTCAATTTGCCCTCACAAAAATTAGAAATGCCCCCCTTAAATTTTTAAAAGTTCTAACTTTACCTACAATTGTAGAAGTATTTTCAATTTTCCATCTAAAAATTAATAATGTCCCCCTCAAATTTTTTAAAAGTGCTATTTTTACCCATAATTTTGCAAAAATTTTTCAATTTGCCCTTTAAAAATTTGTAAATGTCCTCACAAATATTTGAAAGTTCTACTTTTATGTACAATTTTATAATTTTTTTTTAATTTGACTACCTAAATGGTTAGTTTGCTTTAAAGCCTCATTTATATATTAAATAATAAGTTTATATATAACATAATAGGAAGTAGTTAAATTATTGGTTGTAGTTAATTTTTGCCCCTGGACGATTTTTTTGTTTCCACCACGAGTTATACAAACATTATTTTTGTACAGAATTTCAAATCAAAACAATATTATTTTTTCCATAATTACAAAAAGATACTGCACCCACACCTGTATCATTCTAGTGGAGTTTTTGATTCAGTTCACAAATTTTGTAAGAGTAGAATATTTTGACTAGCAATAGTTATACGTTGCAAATAATCCACATCCTATGCAGCAGATCGCTCTTCCACTCGTGGCGTTCTTGCCAATGAAACCATCACCTTGGGTTCCACTTCAGGCCGATCAATATCCCCTCGCAGGACTATTTTTGGATTTGGATACAACAGTACGTAACATTACACACATGCCAATCAACTTTGGGTTCCACTTCCACTTCAGACGCGCTTCAAGTTGAATCCCACGAATGCGTATGCTTGAATCATTTCTACATGCTCATAACCACGAATGGCATTTTGGTGTTCATAAAAAATTTATAGTTAAAATTAAACTCTTTAAAACTAAGAAAAAGCTTGAGCTTTGTTGAACAGTTTGATATTTGAGAAGTATCATAATCCTCTTCACAACATTTTAGCCATTCCTGATTGACACAATTAGTAATGAATTCGAGGAATATTTTTTAAAGATTACAAGATTCTATAGAAGAGGATTTTATAACACGTCTCATGAACCATGTGAAAATAATCTAAGGATGTGCGTCTCATAAATCATGTGAAAATAATCTAAGAATGTGCGTGGATCAAGAAAAATGAAAAGAAAAAAATATTAGAGAAAAGATAATAAAGATATTATTTTTTTTATTTTCATCTTGATAAATTCGAGTTCCGGTAAAGAAGTAAATGGAAAACAAAAAATACTGAAAAAGGGTAAGAAAAGATATCCTTGTTTAGATTTTTTTATTGGCTTTTTAAACTAATTTTTTTTGTTAGCTTTTTCTAACAAAAATTATATTTTCTACTTATGTATTTTTAGTTTTGATTTTGAAATTTAAAATTTCAATTTTTATGAGACTTTAGTTTAGTCTTTTGAGTTTTTTTGTAATTTTTTTTATGAACTTTTAATTTTTTTTTTTTTTTTTGACCTTTTTACCTAACATAAAAATTAAAACTTAATTAAAATCTCGGGAAAAAAAAATATTCGAAAGCATTGAAAAAATGAATAAAACTCTTGCTTCCACGATCAGCAATTTTGAATCTTCATCTTTCTTGGAACATGAAAATCTCCGTCTGTATGTTCAGCAAATTAGAATTTATTTCCGATCTCATGAAAATAGGAAGTTGTGCAGCTTAGGCCAACGAAGCCAAGAAGGCAAGAACTACTCTATGTTTCCACTCTCAAAAGCTTTATCTTCAGCAACAAGCTGTGGAGAGCTCCAAAAAGTTCACTCACTGATAATCACTTTGGGGCTCGACCAATCTGTTTTCTTCTCCGGCAAACTCATCAGCAAGTACGCCCAACTCAGGGACCCAGTTGGTTCTTTATCGGTCTTTCACAGAGTTTCGCCCGCTAACAATGTTTATCAGTGGAATTCAATCATAAGAGCACTGAACCGTAATGGGTTATTTTCTGATGCTCTGGATTTTTACTCCCAAATGCGGAAATTGGAGCTCAAACCAGATACATACACATTCCCTTCGGTTATCAATGCCTGTGCCGGTTTGTCGGATTTTGAGATGGGTAGGCTTGTTCATCATCATGTGTTGGAAATGGGTTTCGGCTCGGATTTGTATATTGATAATGCTTTAATTGATATGTATGCAAGATTTAATGACTTGAATAGAGCACGGAATGTGTTTGATGAAATGGCTTGTAGAGATGTTGTTTCTTGGAATAGTCTGATTTCAGGGTATAGTTCAAATGGGTATTGGGAGGAAGCAATTGAATTGTTTCACCAGTCAAGAGTGGCTGGTGTGGTTCCGGATTCTTTTATGGTTTCAGGTGTTTTACCTGCATGTGGAGGTTTGATTGCCGTTGAAGAAGGTCAGATAGTACATGGCTTGGTTGAAAAGATGGGGATTAAGACAGATGTCATTGTGAGCAATGGGCTTCTGTCTATGTACTTCAAATTTAATAGATTAATAAATTGTTTGTTAATTTTTGCTGAGATGGTAGTCAGAGACACCGTTTCTTGGAACACTGTAATTTGTGGGTACTTCCAGTCAGGCTTGTTCGAAGAGTCAATCAAATTGTTCTTGGAGATGGTGGACAATTTTGAACCAGATATTTTAACAATCACGGCTGTTCTCCATGCTTGTAGTAAAATTGGAGACTTGGAGTTGGGAAAATATGTCCACGACTACATGATAAGAAATGGGTATGAATGTGATACCACAGCAAGTAATATTCTTATTAATATGTATGCAAAGTGTGGAAATTTGGTGGATTCAAGGGTAGTTTTCGACGGAATTAAATGCAAGGATTTGGTATCCTGGAACTCATTAATCAGTGGTTATATTCAAAATGGATGTTATGAAGAAGTAATGAAGCTTTTGAATATGATGAAGATGGGCCTAAGACCTGATCCTGTCACTTATGTGATGTTGCTGTCTATGTGTGGTCAATTAGTAAACACAGATTTTGGGAAAGAAGTACATTGTGATATTACAAAAATGGGATTTGACTCAAGTCTAGTTGTGGGTAATGCACTCATTGATATGTATGCTAAATTTGGCAAAATAGAGGATTCATTGAAACAGTTTGAGAACATGAGATCTCGTGATATTGTAACCTGGAATTCGATTATTTCTGCATGTGTTCATTCGGAGGATTGTAATAAAGGATTCAGAATGATCAGCAGAATGAGGATTGAGGGGATGATGCCAGATCTGGCTACCATCCTAGCGACCTTACCTATGTGTTCCTTACTTGCTGCCAAACGGCAAGGGAAAGAGATCCATGGCTGCATTTTCAAGTTAGGGTTTGAATCAGATGTTCCGGTCGGGAATGCACTGATTGAGATGCACTCAAAATGTGGTAGTTTGAAGCATTCAGTCCTAGTGTTTGAGCATATGAAAACAAAGGACGTAGTGACATGGACAGCATTGATTGCTGCATACGGGATGTATGGTGAAGGTAGGAAAGCTCTAAGAGCTTTTGAACAGATGGAAGCAGCAGGTGTTGCTCCTGATCATATTGCTTTTGTTGCCATCATATTTGCATGTAGCCACTCAGGTTTGGTGGATGAAGGCCGGAATTACTTTAACCGGATGAAGAAAGACTACAACATGGTGCCAAGGATTGAACATTATGCTTGTGTGGTTGATCTTCTATCACGATCTGGGCTTTTAGCTGAAGCAGAGGAGTTCATCCTTTCCATGCCATTGAAGCCAGATGCAAGTATATGGGGAACTTTACTTAGTGGTTCTCGAGCAAGTGGAAATATTCAGGTTGCAGAGCGTGCTTCCGAACATATCATTGAATTAAATTCAGGTGATACAGGGTATTATGTGTTAGTGTCAAATGTATATGCAGCCTTAGGAAAGTGGGATAAAGTAAGAACGATACGAAAATCCTTGAGAACTAAAGGACTAAAAAAAGATCCTGGATGTAGCTGGATGGAGATTCGAAACAGGGTTTATGTGTTTGGTACTGGGGATAGGTTCTTTGAACAATATGAAGAGGTTAATAGGTTATTAGATATACTTGCTGGTTTAATGGCCAAGGAAGGTTATGTTGCTGACTTGCAATTTGTTTTGCATGATGTTAAGGAGGATGAGAAGAGAGACTTGCTTTGTGGCCATAGTGAAAGGCTTGCGATAGCATTTGGATTGCTAAATACGGAACCAGGAACACCTTTGCAGGTGATGAAGAACCTTAGGGTTTGTGGTGACTGCCACACAGTGACCAAGCATATATCAAAGATTGTGCAACGAGAGTTATTAGTTAGAGATGCTAATCGTTTTCATTTGTTCAAGGATGGAACCTGTAGCTGTGGAGATTACTGGTGAGGAACTTCTTTGCTCAATCGAGCCTTTGATTGACTAAAGAAGATCTCTGCAAGAAATATATATTTGTTGTATGGGATCTAGAATCAATGGCGGAAGGTCAGACTGGCTTGAAACTATGCTCAGTTTAATATGACTGTTTTTCGCATAACTTTATTTGCTATCTTTTAACTACAGAACGGTCACAAGCATCAGATTTCAAGCCAATACTAAATTCCAGTACATCATGTTGTGTCACTCACTATGTTACCTGGAATGCGTATTGTTGTGGTATGAGGAACAAGAAGAGGAACCTGTATGCTGCATGGCACATGCTCTAAAATGTGGTGAGACAACTACAAGGGTAGGTTCATACAAGTCACACAATTAGAATTGAAGGTACTTTGAAACCTAAGTGCAATTTTTTTTTAACAAAATAGTCTATTATCCTTCAAATTAATTATGTGATAACACATTTCTAGGAGCATTATGGCCATTTGTCTTGCTAAAACTCCACTCTTTCTGTATTTTAATTCATTTGTATTAGAAATTTTTTCTTCATAAGGAAAAATTTAAGAAAATAAATAGAGTGGCTTTGGATTGCTAAATTCGCTGTTTTGGGTGTAATTGTGTTGGGAATCATCTGAAGTGTTATGGGGCTGGGGGGAAGGGTGTGGACGAGATGAGTTTTTCATATATTTGTGAGTCGTCTGAAGGTTGGAATCTTGTTGGACCTTTTCATTTACCTCTCGAAGTTTTATGCTGCTGGTGTTAGCACTGTGTAATGTTCTCTCTCTCTCTCTCTCTCTCTCTCTCTCTCTCTCTCTCTCAGGTGGTGGAGTGGGCTAGCTAGTGGTTAGAGTGTTTCCGTTAGTCAATTTTAACACTAACTAAGTTTACATAGGCTTTAGCCTTTAAGATTTACACTCAGTGATTTCGAAAAACTGATTAATACATTTTCTTTGCAGAACTTGCTTGAAGATCTGATGATTGTCCAAACTGATATTGTCAATTAAATGGCATATGTTTCCAGAAGGTATGCTTCAGTTAGTTCATTGCTATTTCAGCACTACCATCATCTTTGGATGCTTTTCTGTGCCATAGTCTATGCTTGAATTAGACAGTTCACTGTGTTTGGTATGAATATCTTCACGGAAACTGAAATGACAGTTTCTGTCAATATAATCTTTTTTCTGACGGCAAGGAACAAAATTTCCATTTGTTTCCTTTGAAATGACCAAAACGTTTCCATTTCTGAAGGTACCGAAACGAAATTGTAGTGGAATACCGAAATTCCAATGTTTCTACTAAAACATACCAAAACACACTTAAATGCATCGAAACACTACCAAATGTGCTGAAACAATGAGTTGTTTTGACATTTGTTTGACAATTTTCATCATTCCTTGTAGTCCTCCTCTTTTTTGTTGTTATTATTATAATTACCCATAATTTATGTTATCTTATTATTTGATAAGAGATTTTATAATTTATGTTATCTGTAATCTAGGCCAATGTTTCCAAATACTTATTTGAATACTAATGCAATAAAGAAATGCATAAACTCTCAAATTATCTTGTTATCATGTATCACCAACATTAAGTTAGTATCATTTATAAAAATGCAACTTCTCTCAAACTGAATTAATTAATTGATTGATGAAATATAACAAAATTATTACTAACTATTTTATAGACATATTAGCACTTGCTAATCAATGTTATCGTAGTTTTTCCTAATATAAATGACTCTATAGCCCTCAAACATGTTCAATTATTAACTTATTAGCTTCAGAAATTCACATGGATGAAGCTATATTCATGTTTCCAATTGTTTCCTCCGTTCCATCGTGTTTCCGAAACATTTCCATTTTCAAGCCAACCGAAACGGTGTATTGAAACGAAATCCTTGCGACGGCCTGAGCTTTTGAAGAGAAAGTATATGCTTGTCAAGTAAACAGGGTCTAATAAGTTATTAAGCTAATAATGAGTCAGGGTAATAAACTGATTGGCAAAGGAAGTAAATGAACTTGGTATACTGGGAATTCTTGCAAACCCATTCTACTTTAGTTGTCCAAGCAATGCCTCAACAAGACTGCTTCTGGTACTGACGAAATCTGAATATTATGTTGATTTTTGGAATACTTAGGAGCAAGAGGGAGATAATGAATAGCAATCAACAAGTCAAAAATCTGAAGAAGGTGTTCAAGCCCACCACCCACATATTTGGTTAGAATGAAAAAAATACTAAAATGTGAAAGTACAAGAAAGTAAGGTAAACGAGAACAAAGTGAAAAGAAAAATAACTTTTCTATATGCATTTGGTTAAGTAGAATATTTTTTTCAGAAAATTACAAGAAAATAAGAATTTATATTGAGAGAAAATAAGAATTTTCAAAGGAGGAGAAAGAAAAAAAAAATCAAAAAGGAATGTGGAGCTGTTGAAAGGTCCATTAATATTGAGAAAGACATTTCTAGTTCGAGATGTTCTTGGAACCCCAGTGTTGAGCTTAACAATCACTTAAGGCCGCTATATAAGATCACATTCAGATGGCCAGCCTTTAACCAAGGTTTTGGTGGATAATGGAGCAATATCCTATCATCAAGAATGATAGTCTTATGCAAAACTGATGAAGACCTCATTCCAACTGACATCATATTAAGCAATTTTTCTGGAGGTTCTTCTTCAACTAAAGGGATCTTTGCTTTACAAAGTGTGATTGGAAGCATAAATGTCTGCTTCAGTGTTTGTCGTAGATTCTTCATTTAATTACAATACCTTGCTGGAGAGAGATGCATTCACATAAATGGTTGTGTGCCTTCCTCTCTATATTAGGCTCTCATCTCTCTTAAGGAGGAAGATGGTGAAGCAAAGAAAGAGATAGAAGTGTACTGGGCACATAAACTCTGTTCAAGGTTGATACTAATAATGTGGAGGCACAGTTCAGTTAAGTTCAGTGGTTCAGATGTAGTTACAAAAGGAAGGTGTATGACAAATAATCAGTGTTACTGATCTCCAGCCACCCACAAGAGGAAACGGATAAGAAAAGGGATTTTTTTTTCCTTGTCCGATTTCAACAAAAAGTGACATTTTCTTTTTCTAGTTAAAAATATAACCATTTCCTATTGTAATTCTTTCTCTTCACCTTCTCTCTAGAAACAAAGGGAAGAAATTGCTTCTCATGGATGCTACCGCTCTTACTTTGCCTAGACAACCAAACAAGACAGGTTTTTTCTCATTTCCTTTTCCTGTCTTTTTCGTTTCCCTTCCCATTCATTTGTCATTGTTTCTGAGAACTGAATGATGCACTGATGTTGAGGATCAATTCTAGTATAGTATTATTTTATTGTCATGCTACTTATTCCCGAGCACGAAGGTATAAATTTGAGTCCTAGCCCAAAGTGTTTTCCTTTGAGCTTCTTTTGTTAAATAATTACCAAAATTCTTTATTTGCGAGTAAGAATCAAATCCTTAACTAGTGGCCATATAACATAATTTTTTTCCTAGGTAACTGTCAAAAGAACCAAATATCTGCAGGTTCTCATATTTGATGGTACCAATGGAAAAATATAAATTTTTAGTAACATTTTTATCTTCAAGATATCCATGCACATTTACAAAATGATATTTGTCTTTTCCTTCCTATCTCTTTTAAGAAAACTTGTGCTCCTTATTGGAGTTGGAAATTTGCCTTATTAAGCTTTTAGTGCTATTGCTTGTTAAGATATTGTCAGAGCAGGGTGGTCCTATTTTGAATCCTGGAACCTCCCTAATAACTATAATATGCAGGCATGTTTAGGATTGATGATACAAATAGCTAAGTTTCAGCCTCTCTATCATCTTAAGCTTTTAGAGCAATTTATTGTAACAAGTACCAACTAACAAGGTTTTTTAAATGATAGAGGCTAAGATACTTACTCTACATTCATTTCCTATTCCAGTTTTTCTTTCAATTTTTGTTTTTTCATTTTCCTCATTTACTTTCCTTGTCTCTTTGAATGATGTAGCTCTTTCTTGGATCTGATTCAGATTCAGATTTTGGTCTAAATGGAAAAACAACACTGTCTGAGGACATATCATCACCGAAGAAAATGGATGGTCATTTGATATAATCATCTTTCCATGTAGGGGCCATTTCCTGGTGCATTTGTTATAGATTTTTCCGCCAAGCCTGAGAATGCAGCCAGTTCAAGTGTGAGGGCGCAGGTGTCCAGCTCTCTCACTATCCTGCATTAGCAAGACCAACACTAGGTAACAGCCTTTGTCTTCTTTTCCAGGAAAATTTATGCTTTCCAGCCATTCTATGCCTTGCCAACACTTTTGAGTGTCATTGTTTGCTGTCTTATATTGGATTCAGGATTCTTTATTATCTGGAAAAGAAGAGTTAGATTCGTTGGGAATAGGATGCAGCAGTGTTCTCTCTTCTTCGTCAATGTTTCACAGGCTGTTTTTACTTTTTCCCATTACCCATTTATTAGATACATTTTTTTTCTGTTTTTTCACTTAAGGAAATAAGATGCACATCCACACCAAGGGCCAAGGAAGTCCAAAGCCACTCGCAGCAGACCAAGGGACCTAACTTTTGGATGAGTGATGGAAACTTTTAAGGCTCATTTGGGTGGAACACATAGCTGATGTGGGACATATTTCTGTTTATTTTTCACCTGGTGTGACACGGAGGCATTGGAATTATTGCATCTTGGATGTAGAAATTGAAAATTGCATTCAGCAGATTGTTTTAATTTCTTTTTCCATTGCCTTTGGCTGATTCAAGCTCATAGTCAAGAACAGGGCTTTGTTAGAGTGTGCTTCTTGTTTTAGGAATATTGCAATTTTGTGGGATGTGATTCTGTGTCTCTTCTGTGATGCATAACTATTTAAATAAAACTTTGCTTTTGGGGGTGAAATCAGCATTATCAATCCATACTAAAATTAGTTTCCTTTGCAATTGTAGTTTGAAAGATGCAGAAATCACAATGAGCTGAAGATATAAAAGTTCTGTTTTAGACTAGAGCTAGCATGTTAATGTGAACAACTCTATTGTAGACAGCGTGTTGCTAACCCAAGAAGTTCGGATAAGGGATGACTAGTGATTTACTTGTGCAATCAAAGATTCAATAATTGAAGGCTGATGCACCAACAGACAAACATTGCCTTGATATGGGAAGGATACCACTTAGTATTTGTTCACACACGATTGTATGAACTTTGGAAACAAGGGCTGCACAAACTGGTTCATTTAGGTGCACCTGCTGCAAGGCATGTCTCATGAATGGCTTGGAACTTGGTGACTAGCTTGTCATGAGGTGGCCAGTTTTCTTTGATTAATGGAACATCTGAAAACTTCTGCATCCACGCTGATAGCAATGGAAATTTCTCTGCATCTATAGACTTTAGACCAATAACCACTTCTAACACACTGACCAGATTAGCCATCCAACCAAATGCAATATCTACTAGTCCGATTGTCTCTCCGCCAAAAAATCTCTTTCCCTTTAGCTCTTCTTCTAGTAAGTTCAGGATCTCTGTGGCTGGAGGAATAGCCTCCTCTTGTTCTTTCCCTTGTGTAACAAAAACATGCCATATTGATGGCAAAAGCTACATTTGAAAAGAAAATAGTTAGTCTTTTTGAGAATGAATCATGTAGCCAGTCAAATATAGAAATGTTACATGCGAAGATCAAGACAGTGGCAAGCTAAGTAGATCACTATCCTGCCAACTTCACTGAATTCTTTTATGAAAGTATTCCAATATCTCAATATGGTTAGTTAAATAAAGTGATATAATAGATGTTTTCGAATTAGTTACTGAACATTTTGATTCAAGGGCAAGTTGATCAAGGCATGTATAAGACAGTGGTGAATTTACCTTATCATCACCGAATTTCGCCCAAAAACGAGCTGTGGCTCTCTCAAGAGGATCTTCAGGTAATAAAGGAGTCTGCTTCCATGTATCATCGATGTATTCAACAATTACGAAAGATTGTGAGATTGGTTTTCCATTGTGCACAGGACTGGAACCTGTTTGTAGACAGGATTACACTGAAGGAGTAGAGGGCTTTTGTTGGAAAGATCCTCAAATATGGTTTCATATTCTGTGCCCTTTAGTTTCAACGCCCAAACTATTCTCAAAGCAAATGGACTTGACCATGTCCTGAAAAGCTTTAGTTCTTCTGCCATAATTTTTTTGATAGGCAAATTGATAGCTGAGGCCTTTTATACACATACTGTCATCTATTATATTTTTAAACAAACCCCTAAATTTCCACATCCCTCTTTGAATTCGCTAGGTACTCCGTATTTATTCTTTTACCAACTTGCAGTGTAGTTCTAATGCTTTTGATCTCTAGAAAGTGCATTTTGTTCGGAAGTCGTAAATAAAAACACGCAGATATGGCTAATGTTATTTTCTTCTATTTCCAAACATAAGTTTCTACGCCAGACATATGTTTGTTTGCATAATAGAAGCAGGCCTTGAAGTTATGCTCATAGTAAGACAAGACTTTGATTTTGATTCTTTGGACAGACATGTTTTGATCTCTCATGGTTAAAGATTCTTTTTCCTAGTTGAAGTTATGCTCTTATTTAAGACAAGACTTTGATTATTATGTGGTGATTTGATTCTTTGGACACATATGTTTCGGTCTCTGATGGTGATATATGGCTTTGTGATCAGGACGGCCAGGTGCAGAATGCGTGAACTTTCTCAATTTTGGATTGGAAGGCTCAATCAAAATACAAGTGAAAGCAGGTCCCTTGCAGTGTCAAACCATACCAACCTCTGCTGGTGAGTTTGAATGGATGTTGCTTTTGACAAGTTTTAGTTTCGGTGCATGCCAACAATTTGAAAAATTTTTATTCAAAATAAACTATTCTCTCACCAAAATGAAAAGGTTCCACAAACAGCTGGTAGGTGCAGCAGCTGGCAGGTACATCTAACTCATTCTACTCTTACCTGTGGAACCAAACAGTTCTAAACCAATTCAAATCAGTAATTTAGCTGGCAAATAGCTTGTCCAATGCCGTTTCCAACCACCACAATTGCCGAAGTTGAGAGCAACAACCAGCAGCTAGAGATGTCAAATTGGCCCCTAAAACTTAGACCACCCTTTTGAGCTTTGTTCCGTGCCTGAACTATACTGTTTGAATATCATGTCGTGCCGGTGCCCGCCCACAAGTCCTAGACCTAGGCCCAACTCGGTCTAGGAGACCTTTAAAGAGCTTAATTGAAGACCTTTAAAGACATGTTTGTCTAGTAAATTAACATGATATGTTATGACTCCTCAAGTAGGGTAATGTTTTCTTCTGTCACTTTGTAAATGACTTAAATTGCTATTATAGGGAAACAGTTCAAAGGCACCTCCCCACCAAATTACTTTCTCTTGTTACAAACTTGAGTCTTGTGTTGTTTGTGGCGAGCTAGTATTGTAATCAAGCCCTGTAACTACATCTTCTCATAGTGAAGTGTTTTCCTTTCCACTATTCTATTGCTCTACTTTCTTGTATTGTTTAGCTTTTTACTTGTAATTCACTTGCAAGAAGACTTTGAGCTTGGGGGACTTGCCCGAGGAGACTTGGTGACTGCTACATTTGACATGCTTGAGCGCTGACTTGCCCCCAAGTGCCATCCCATGAAACCGTGCCAGGCCCCAGTTTAAAGCGGGCCATTAACAGCTCCCACTCCATACACACCATTCCCCGAAGAACACAATTTCTTGTCTTGTTATGTCATAATCTATTTGCAATTCCATATGTGTTTATGAAAATTTGATTTTTTGGCATGAACTCATGAAAGATTGTCTCTTTTGCAAGTGATTAGAATCTCGAAGTTGCAGCAATCATAATGTCTTAAAGGTATACGAAATTTCCTGTTGAATTCAGAGCTGCTTTTTTTTTTTTTTTTTTTAATTTTTATAAAAGTGAGTCACTCTTTTGGTAGAACTCATGTTGCCAATGCAAGGGAGTTAGGATAATGCATTACTGATAATTTTTTAGTTATGCAAGTTCTCTTCATTAACAAAACAGAGGACTGAACCCTCTGTGGTAATTCAAGCTCCATTTATTGAAGGGTACCAGGCACCAAAAGACAAGCATTGAATCTTTATTGTTTGGTTATATGAACTTTAGAGGTTCACACATGGCTTCACAAGCTGGTTCATTTAGGAGCTGCTGCGAGGTTCTTCTCGCGAATGGCTTGAAACTTGGCAACCAGCTTGTCATGAGGCGGCCAGTTTCCTTTGATTTCTGCAAGATCTGAAAATTTCTGCATCCATGCTGATAGTAGTGGAAATGTCTCTGCATCTATAAACTTCACCCCAGTAATCTCCTCGAATACACTCAGCAAATTGACTGTCCAACCAAATGCAATGTCTACGAGTCCGATTCTATCTCCCCCAAAGAACTTCTTTCCCTTTAGTTCTGATTCTATGCATTTTAGGTTCTCCATGGCCAGAGGAATGGCCTTCTCTTGCTCTTTCCCTTGAGTCACAACAACATCCCGTACTGAAGGCCAAAGCTACATTTAAAAAGAGAGAAGAAGAAGAAAAGAAAAAAAATGTAGTGAAGGTTTGTCTCAGAATGAACTATATATCAAAGTAGTTCAAACTATCCAAATATAGGTAAGTAAATTTCTCAGTGCTGACTTTACCTTATCATCACTGAATTTTGCCCAGAAACGAGCCGTGGCTCTCTCATGAGGATCTTCAGTTAACAGAGGAGTCTGCTTCCACGTGTCCTCGATGTATTCGAGGATTACGAGTGACTCTGAGAGTGGTTTTCCATTGTGCACAAGGACCGGGATCTTCTTGTAGGCACGATTGTGCTGGAGGAGCTGAGGGCTTTTGTTTGACAGATCCTCAAATATGGTTTCATATTCTATGCCTTTAAGTTTCAATGCCCAGATGATTCTCAAAGCAAATGGACTTGACCATGTCCTGAAAAGCTTCACCTCTTCTACCATAGTAGTGTTCTATGATATATATATATATATATAGATAGGCAAATTGTGTAGCTGAGGTCTTTTATAAGCATAATCTTCTGGGATTTTGTTATATATCCCTATTATTCATTGTATCTCTAAGTAAAAAGGTAATTACAACAACACTATCTGAATTATGAATCAGTATCACTATATTTTTTAAACTTTAAAACTTAATATATTGAGTCTAAATTATCAATTTGTATCAATCAACACATTTTATTTGCAATTTGTCATGCTATTCCAAGGAACATTTCAATTATTAGGCAATGATTATAACAAAAAAAATATCAATTTAGGTATAAAACTATATTTTTGTAAATTTATACAAGTCATGAAAATTTTTCACCTACTCTCTTAATATAGTGCTAACAAAATGTGTTAATTGATCTAAATTGGTAGTATAAGGAGTCATTATGTTACGTTTTAAAGTTTAAAAGAGTTTAGTGATACTGAGTCATAGTTTAGCGATATAATTGCAACCTAAATAAAAACCCTATAATTTTGCATCCATTTTTTAAATTTTCTAGATTCTTTGTATTCTCTTTTTACTCATTATGACTATAATGTTTCTGATGCTTTCTTATATCTAGAGAAGTTGGAGTCCATTTATAAATTATAAATAAAAAAAGAGTAATTATAGCAACGCCCACTGAACTATGACACAATATTGATAAATTTTGCTAAACTCTAAAACGTGACATGTTGACCTCTTAAACTATTAATTTATATTAATCAACACATTTTATTAGTAATCCGTTAGAAAAATCAATGAAAAATTATTATGTGACATGCATATTTTCACAAAAAGTATAATTTTATAATTGGCTTTCTCTTATTATAATAATTGTCTAATGGTTGAAATGTTCTATAAAATGACATGTAAATATAAAAACAATCTAAGGGGCATTGCAGTCATTAAAAAATTATTAAAAATAGAGAGGATCAAATTATAGTGTAAAATTATACTTTTGTGCTTATGTACAAGTTACAATACAAATTTTCATATATTCTTGTAACAGATTACTAACAGAAGGTGTTAGTTGATACAAATTGATAGTTTATGAGGTTAATGTGTTACGTTTTAAAGTTTTAAAGAGATTTAATGATATTGAGTTATAATTTAAGAGTTGTTGTAACTACCCTAATAAAAAACTCAGGAATAGTTAAAGGTCCTTTTCTACTAGGTCCAAACAAATATGGATAGATATGTCATGGTCTCTCATGGTGGCAGCTTTGTGATTGGTCTAGTATACCTGAACTTCCACATTATTGAATTGGCCAGACAATGGCTCGATCAGAACTCTTAAGTTAAGTTTGGCCTCTTTGATCATCAAACTACACCAACCTCCACTTATTTTTGTTTGAAGGGATGTTGGTTGTGGAAAGTTTTAGTTTTGGGGCATATGCAAGCCCCTAGGAAGATTGGCTTCATGGTTGGTATTGGTAATGAACTTCTGTATCTTAATTACATTGGGAAAAATGCTATAAATTCAGAATTTTTGTATAATCTTGTACATGTGGCTGACATTTTTTAAATTAAGGACATCTTGGTTGGGTGATTTGTTTTAAAATAATAAGTTTACAACTTAACCACATCATTATATATATATATATTTGTATGCAGCTTACATTTGTTATCACATTTCTTCTTGAGTTCTCTCATTGACTGCATTTGGGATAATGAATAAGGGAGACCATCAGGTATTTGTCATGATTTGAGCCTCATGCTCCGTTTGGATGAGAGGACTTCTTTTTTCTCAAGGAATTGGATGAGGGGACTTGAAATGGAAGGATTTGAGGTTAAATTACTTTTTCAAATACTTGAATTTTAATTTGGACCAATAATTGGTTGATATATATATTATTATGGTATTTAAACATATCACCAAATTTGAAATGTGATTAAGGAAAGGTCACTTGTAATTGAAAGTAACAATCAATGGGCCAAGTTGCCCACACCACAACAAAAGGAAGGAATACTGGGGGTTTAAAACCCTAATAAAGGGCTTAGAAAACCCCAGTAAAAGTTTTATCAGCTGTTTTCTCGGCGTTTTCTTGAAACCCCACTTATAATTGTAATACTAAACGGGGTTTGCAAACCCCAAAAAAAATAAACGGCGTTTATAATTATGTTAAGATGGCGTTTAACAAACGCCGGTAAAGATTCATTGCCGGCACGAAACTCCGGTAACATGATTTCGGTATATGCGTCATTTTCACATATATCTTGAAAGAAGGTGTATTTTTCATATATATTATTGTTGTTTGTCCTTCAATCGGTGTATTAATTTTCTTGTTGGCGTTTTCAATTGGTGTATTAATTTTCACATATATTTTTGTTGGAGCAGCAGATCCCACTCCTTCACAATCACTCAAATCTTCCTCATCAAAAGAAGATAACATGATTGTACCAAAAAAAAAAAAAAAAAAGATAACATGACATAGTTCCTTTGCAAATCCAGATCGTGAAGCTCCTAGAACTGTGCTTCAACGGCCAAGTGTTCTCCATGCAAGGATTGACTGTCGTACATCGTAGCCTTCTTAGTGCATCAGATTTCACAGAGGCTAGATTTGAAGCTTGAAGAAGGACAAATCTGAAGTGAAAAAGACTAGATCTATGAGAGATCAATCTGAACCGGGACAACGATGGCGGATGGCGGACCAGCAAGCTGCAACCAAGAAAGGCCGACAACGACGGGATTTTGAATCTCATCTTGGATTCCGGCCATTATTGCTGTTGAAGAGAAGTGAGAGAGAGGCATATCAGAGAAATGAGGGAAATGAGATAAATGGAGGCTGGCGGCTGAGAGAAATGAGAGATGGGCTTGAGTTTTTAGGGCAAAGAAAGTAACATTAAATCAAAACGACGTCGTTTTAATAAGCTATATCCGGAGTTTACAATAAACCCCGATAAACAAACTCCGGTAAAACTCTTTTATGTTGTAGTGCCATTTGTTTAGTTTATAGTCAATTATATATTAAAGATGAAAAATATTTTGGAATATAAACTATATAATAAAAGATAAAAAAAAATATTATAATATATTTAATAATGCAAAATATAAATATATTAAAATAAAAAAAATAAAATAATATTAATACTTTCGAGGCGCTCTCTACCCTATGAGTTTTAAAATTTGACGGTTTCAAACTCCAATACCTATCTATGTGACTTAGGTGTAAACCGGTATTGACTCGCTCCAAACCCCAATGACGAGAGCCTTATGCACTGAACTACTCTTCTTGGACTCAAGCCCATATGAGAGTACGTGCACAAAAAGAGAACACTTGGTTCCAGCCTTTTTTTTTTCTTTTTTTTTTGTCCGTAGTTTATTTTCTTAGAACTGAAGAATTATCGATGATTGCTTACAGTGCATGCCTTTGGCTAGTTTATTCCAACTCACATATGAATCACAATCTGGCTTGTGCCACTAAATGCTCAAAAACCTGATCCTCCACAGTATATATAGTTTATATTGGACTATTAGGACTCTTTGTTCTTTATTTAATATACAGAAGCTAGCTATCTTGGAATACGTTGTGTTTGGATTAAAGATTGGATAATAAAAAAAAGAATGAAAAGAAAAAAGTAAGAAAAAAAGATAACAAAAATTCTCTTTTATTTTTTTTATAGTTTTACTTTTTTATTAATAACTTCGGATTCTAAACACAACATTAAATCACTGTGCTTGTAGTTTTGATATCTGGTGGGGATTCACTTGCCTTTGCTAATCTCAATCGGATTATATGTTGTGGCAGATATCTTTGTGCAGCTACTCCAAATTTTGGTTTTCCAACAAGTGATGACAGGCACGAATATATATATAGTTTTTTTTGCTTTCTTTTTTTTTATTTGACGATTAGGGTACAATCAAAGGTAGATCATCGAGCTGTAATTAGAGTATTTACAAGAATAAATTATTTGCTGCCAACTATTCCACTTTGACTTGCCCCTAAATTTTGGTCTCTAAAGCCCAAGTTTTTTTTGTAGTGCGGCCAGTTGTTGGCATAAGTATTTTTTCAAACTCTTTGAGTGGCCTGCATGGGTTAGATAGGAGTATCGTCAGTAGAGTTTGATTCCAAGTAAGTTTAGTTTCACTTTTTGCCAATATTGTAGGGCTAAGGTAGCTGTTATTTCCACAGCTTTTTGTTCCCTTTCTACACCTTCTCATTAGAGGACCCACATCGGAGGAGGGCAGAGCCATGACCCTCTCAAAGCTTTTAAAATTATTTTTAATTTTTATAAATTTTTAAATATTTAAAATAAAATATAATATATTAACTCCCTCAAAACTCAAATTCTTTTTTTTTTATCTTAGTTCTCCTTTTAAAAAAAATATTTTACATTGATTCACTCAACTAAAATCTTGAATTCACCACTGCTCCTTCTCATATGCTGAGGCCAACTCAGGATGGCTGTGGAAGATTAGAGTTTGGCTACGAAAATAACACTTTCTAATTGTTTCACAAAGTAGAGTTGTAAAATTTTCTTTTCTGCCAAATAGTTACTTTAACTAAACCTTTAACCGACTTTGTAGTTCTTCAGTCCTTGAAAAATTAAGCGTGAAATGGATTTATGTAATGAGATCAATTTTGTTATCTTGTTTGCTTGGGTCTGTGGAAATACATAGACACGAACCAACATATGAACAGTTGGGGCCATGCCCCCTACTTTGACAAAATTTATGTCATACAAATTTTAAATATTTATGAAGCAAGATATATATTTGTGCCCCCAAAATTTACAATATTTTACTTTAACCCCCAACAAAATTTCAAAATTTTACTTTTTGATCTTCTAAAGTTCAAAAGTTTTTACCATTGTCCCCAAAAAAAATTCAAAAATTTTTATCTATACCTTCTAAATTTAAGAAATTTTTATCTTAGGGCTTCAACGAAATTCAAAAAAATTTACTTTGGGCTCCATAACCTTTCACAACATAATTTCTGATTTGGTTTCTGGAAATACATTATATGCGTGACCTTGCACATATGCTGTTTGCTTAAACTTGGTTGGTGTGGCGATTCTGATTTCATCCACAGAATCTCCTCAGTTGAGTGGAGATTTTGTAATATGATTTTGGGATCAAATTTGCTCCTGCTGACCTTTTCCAGACTGAAAACTAATAAAATATAAAATTACTATGGGTAAACTCAAAATGGACATTGTTGAAGTCATTTTTGTTGTTTTCGGCATTTTTCTCTCATGCCCAACCAGTGGTCTTGGGAAAGAGTTGGTGTTGTGGCTTTTAGGTTAGATCTATCTCCGGAACCGTCCAAGTTACATAATGTTTTTCATGTATCCATGTTGAGGAAGTATGTGCCAGATCCGTCTCATGTGTTGGTTCAGTAACCAGTTGAGTTAGCAGATGATTTGAGTTATGTTGAGGAGCCGGTGTAAATTCTAGATCGAAGGGATTAAGTACTTCGCAATAAGGTAATTCCGTTGGTGAAAGTATTGTGGAGAAGCCATACAGTAGAAGAAGCTACATGAGAGAGTGAGGAGATAATGCAAAAACAATAAATGTACTTATTTCCTTCAAGTAAGAGAATTGCGGGATGAAATTCTTTAAGGAGGGCATTCTTTGATAATGCGTCATCGATATATTGGGCCAACGTTATCTAAAATTGCGCACACATGTGGGTGAAACATGCATTGCATTGAGACATTCATGATATATATTAATCATTTATACCTATTTACATTGTGGGTGATTATTATAATGTTTTATGAGCTTGATTATCTATCGTGAGTATGGTGACAATTAACTCACACCTACACAAACTGTTTTGACAGGTAACTTGGATATGACAGTTTGGTTCATTGCAGTCTTGGTCCTTGCCGTGGTGGCATTCATGTTGGTGTTCGGATGTCGTGTCTCGGGGCTTGAGAAAGCTCTTGTTGTTTTGCCCTCATCTTTTCGTATATTTGTATAAACCATTGAGATTTGAGTTATATTTGTAGTTTGCTTTATGTTAGCTTGAGTTTGGAATTTTGTCATATACCTATACTTGATATGATGTGTGTAAAGTTATGAAATGATTTACTATGATGTATTTTATATTTATGCATGGTTGGTTTATGGTTTCATAAGGCAATGATGTTTTGTTTCCCGCTACATTCTATTTGTTAGGTATAGATTAAGGTATCATTTGCAGGTGTAGTGACCTGTGCGATCACGTCCCACCTAATATGACATAATTAATATCTAATTGGGATGGGGGTGTGACAATGAGATTTACGCTTTGTTTGGAATTTAGATTTTCTGTAGGAAAAGTAAAGAAAAGAAAAATGTGAGGAAAAAAAGAACAAAAATATTTTTTCATTTTGTTATCTTTTCATTCACACTTTCTTTTTGCTACCAAAAATCTAGGTTATAAACGGAGTGTGTGGTTTTCATTCAGATAGAGATGACAAATTTGATGTGTGATTACAATATTTTTCAGAAGACAACTATTGAAACTTTTCCAAAGCACCAGAGAAAAACAGGTCAATTGTGTGGAAAGAAAACAAAGTTATGAAGCTAGCTTTGATCGACACGATGTTTTATGGTCATATTCAGATCATATTTCACCATGGTTTTCTTAGTCAAATTTGTTGGCGACATGCTATATGTCTTCAATGTATCAAGTGAAAAAATTTGCCAAAGAAATTGTTTCCACAATTTTCAAGAAATGATGTCTATTCGAAAACATAAAAATAATCCCACTACAAGCGGGATAAATCCGCATTCATCGGGCCCTCCCTATACCTGCAGTGGCGAGAGCCTCATAAACCGAGCTGCTCTTCTTCTTTATTAGAATTGGAGTAGGCAAACTGCTTATTTATCAAAATTATATAGTGGCCAGTCAATCTTTGTACTAGGGAAAAAAGTCCAAGGGTTAGGATGCATTAAGTGTTCGGTAGTAATTTTTATTACAAATTAAATAGTGACACGTGACATGTTAATAAATCAGTAATCTGAATTTATTTGATAATGGAGAGACTTTTAAGGAAATACTAAATTAGATTTTGCCATGTGATATTTTTTTTTAAAGTCTCTTTACTACACACAAATTTATATTGCTAATATATTTACACACTATATTTCATCATTTTATAAGAATTATTACCGAGCACCCATTACTACTTAGAAGTGGACATTGGCAGAGTGCGTTTGGATCGGGCCTACACTAAAAAAATTTCTCATTTGGTCTAAAACCAAATTCCAAGCCTGCCCCAAAATAAAACTATGATTCTCAAACCCACCCACTTAACTTAAAAATATTTTTCATCAAAAATAACGTTAAATAATATAAAAAATTATGTTAATTAATATTAAAATATTTTTTTATCTATATTTTGGGTTGAGTAGAATTTTAAACACAATTCTCAAGCTTAACTATTAAAATAATCTAACCCAAAAAAAATTTTCAAATCTTATAAATAATAGGCTGGTCAATATCACCCCTAGTACTATCTAACTACTAAATTTTTATCTTTGTACTTAGACTCAAGCCCACACGAGAGTATGTGGATAAAATGAGAGCACCAGGGTCCAGCCTTGGGACACTCATTATTTGCAAAATTTTCTTTTGCCTCTGCTTTTTCCTAGTTTCTTTCCTTACCAACTGAAGAATTATTGATAATTGCTTACATTACATGCCTTTGGCTAGTTTATTCTAACTAAAAAATGAATCACTGTCTAGCTTGTGATAAGAGAGTTGTCAAGTTTCAAACTCAGGAGGTCTGGATTTATAATTCATCTCTATTTTTACCGGGCCATCCCCCAAAGTTTAAAAAAAAAAAAAAAAAAACCTACTCTTTGTCTATATAGTTTATATAGGACTCATGTAGGACTCTTGTTCTTTAATTCACGGAACCTACCTTTAAGATCTCTTGCTTGCAGGGATTCACTTGCCTATGCTGATCTCAGTGGGCTTATATGTTGTGGCAGATATTTTTGTTCAAACCAGCTGAGCTAGTTCAGTTGGTCAGAACTCATGACTTCTTAAAGAGAAGTCAAGGTTCGACTTTTGCCAAGCTTTAGAGTTTCTTCAAGGCCTTTAGCCTGATAGTTATCTCATTTGTGTGAAATAAAGGAATTACACAGATCTTAAAATTAGTCGAAATGCGCATAAATTAACCCGGACAGCCGATTAGCCAAAAACAAAAAAAAATCTTTGTGTGGCCACATATTCCAAAGTATAAAAGCAACATCCCAAAATGCTTGGCTTTTCAACAAGAAGTGATGTCAGGCATGAATATTTTTTCAAACTCTTTGAATAGGTCCTGCATGTTAAAGAGTATCAGTAGAATTTGTTTTTACATTTTGCTAATATTGTAAGGTAACTATTATTTCCACAGCTCTTTTTACTGTTGCACGGCTCCCTCTCACACCCATCATCCGAGAGAAAGACACTGAAAGAGTTGAATTTCGCTACGAAGATAACGCTTCCTTTTGTAATACTGAAAAGTCATATTTTTTTGCGGGATAAGAAAGTAACGGATAAGTAATACTATAAGATAAGAAAAATGATGATAGGTGATAAGTAATAGTACGATATGATAAGAAATTATTAATACTATGTTTGGTTAGAATGTGATAAGTAATATTTTATTATTATATTATTTATTCAAAATTAATATTAATAGTATATTATGTAGTAATATATTTTATAGTATTATATTAACTTATTATAATAGAAATAGAAAGTTAAAAATGAGATTTCTAACTAATCGTAAGGGAGGAGATATGTAATATCACCTCCTCCTAGTATTACATATTCTCCATTTTAGGAAATTTCATCTCCAGAGGGATAGGTAATCCAATACTTGTTTTTTTTATGCTAAACATGAGTTTTGTGAAACTCAAGGATATCATATCTAATCCCCACTCTTTATTTCTCAAACAAACAGGGCAAAGGTCTCACAATGTTGAGTCCTAAAATTTTCTTTTAGGCCAAATAATTACTTAACCAAACCTTTTGCCTGACTTGATAGTTCTTTAGTCCTTGGAAAATTAAGTGTGAAATGGATTATAATGATATTATAGAGATCAATTCTGTTAGCGTGTGGGTGTGTGAGTATTTAACATCTTGGTATGCCCATAAATATTAAAGCCCTTGAATTATACCTGAATTGTTGTAAAACAAAAAAAAAAAAAATTTATCTTGTCTGCTTGGGTCTCGAAAATACAGTACAGTGCGTGACCTTGCAAAGATGCCAGTTTGCTTAAACTTTGTTGGTATGGGGATTTTGATTCCAGGAAAAAAAAAAAAAAAACACTCTAAAGTTGAATGAAGATTTAGATTTTTTAGTGTGATTTTAGGATCAAATTCGCTTCTCTTCAGACTAAAAACTAATAAATTATAAAAGGGTAAACAATTATTTAGATCCTTCAACTTTGCTTCAAATTTCAATGTCATTCATGAACTTTGATTTCTTCCATTTAAGCTTTTTAATATTTTTAAATAAGTAAGCAAATTAAATATTAATTATACTTTAGCATTTTAAACTATAACTTAATATTACTTTACCCCTATTCAACTAAAAATAGTTACATTTTTACCATCATAAAATTTAAAATTAAGAATTTATTTGGTCAAAATTTTATACTAATCTCTAGTACAACGAGAAAAAAAAAATCATAGTTATGAAATGTTATAAATCATTTCAAAATGCCTAAAGAAATGGCCAAAAATGATCTGTAAAATATTGCTTTTGTAAACCACTAATTTTTATGAAGGAGATTTTTGAAACTACGCATTCATTAACCAAGAACAAAAAAAAAAATTATATTGTCTCTGATCATAAATGCTACAAGTGTTTAATTAGTTTTTTTTGGTCAATATTATTAATATGAACTTAAATTTTCATATTTTAAGAGTAAAATGTGATGTCTTTTAGTTTAGTTGGTAAAATAAAACTAAATCATAGTTAAAAATGTCAAAATATAATTATTTTTAATTTTTTTAAACTTATTTTAAAACGTTAAACCACATGACTTTCCTTTAAAATTAGAGGGTCAACATAGAAGAAATCAAAATTCAAAAATAATATTAAAATCTAAGGTAAAATTGAAAGAACAAAATAATTGTTTTACCAATATAAAATGACTGCAGTTAAAGATCAAAGAGGACATTGTTGTCGAAATCATTTTTGTTTGTTTCAGGGATTCTACTCCGGTACCCGGCTAGTGGCTTTGAGTACTTGTACCTTGCAAAATCTCAACCCTTACATCAGAAACAGAAAAAAAAAAAAAAAAAAAATGACCATTAGATGAGATTCGTTGCAAAATACGTACTGGATTTAAGGTGATTTTGAGGAATTACAAAATATGCGACTCATATTGCACCCAAAAAAAAAAAAAGATATGTGACTTGTAGTTTTAAAAATGAGACTATAGTTATTGACCATAATTACTGCATATATGACCCAAAAAATACGTATGTTAAAGACTAATTCGACAATTAAAGTGGGCAAAACGCCAATATCCAAAATCAGTGTTCAGTACCGGAGCCGTGTAGCTTACTTTTTGCAACTGCTCAAAAAATTTTTTTGGATAGCACCTACACTAACATGGATAAGCTTGCTATCCAACTTTCCCTTGATCATGAGAATCGAGAACTAGCAAGCGCCATCTGGCTCTTAGTGCTTGACATTCGTGTCACTTTTAGTTTAGTATAGTATAGTAGAAGTCATTCTCATTCAGAATGCAAAAGCAAATAAAAATAGTGCCCAAATCTTTGAGTGCTAAAATGGTGCAGGGTGTAGATTTGCTTTTCAAGTCCTTAAAAAGTTGGCCTTTCGTAAGAATCCAAATGAGCTTTTTCAAGTCATTGGTAGAGAGAGAGAGAGAGAGAGAGAGAGAGAGAGAGAGAGAGGGAGGGAGGGAGAGGGAGAGGGAGAGACCAATAAATAAGAAAAGGAAGGGAGTAGTTTGAGGAAAGGAATAAATTAGTTAAGGTGGAGTGGTTGGCAAGAGCTTTCAAATTGAGTGGTTGTGGTTCACAAGAAATGAGTCTTCGTTACTTGGATTGTTAGCCTCTTGTTTGTTTCAAAATCCAAAAGATACTTTTTTGCTTGGCACCTTCTTGATTCTCTTCATGTGACATTTTATCTTTCTTATCTGTTAAAGTTGTTCTCATGTTTCATGTTTGACAATTTCCTCTTTTTTTTTTCCCCTAGGCCCTGCCATTATTTTCCATGTAATCTTTGCATGAATGAGAAAATGAACACTAAAACTCGGCCATTGGCATGCATTCTTCTACTCTTAGTTCACAGTGAAACATCAAATGACATTTGAGCACTTGCATCCTTTTCATTTCAAGGATTTTTTTTTTGCTTAGTTTCTTTTCTTCACTATCTTTTTCCTTAGCAGAGAAGATTCATTGATGAGTGCACACATGCGTCAGTCTGTGTTCTCCACATGGAATGAACGATAACTCTTGCAGAAATTGATGATGACATGCTTTATGGTTCATATTTATCATTTGACATCAGGACTCTTTCTTCTTTATTTCATGCAAAGCTACTGTGATCTCAGTGGGGTGTGATGGGGCCTATATGGATGCCTATAGAAGCATATACATATACATATACATATATGTATGCATTAATGCAACTCCTCCAGGAAACTAGTCCTACACGCCAAAACTTTTTGTCATCTGACAAAAACAATTAGGTCAGACGTAAAGACATGGGTCAAAAAGTTTTAGTATGCGTGAAAATTTATTGCGAACCAAGTTTTTAATTGAATTGAAGGTCACAAGACAGCAAATTGCAGCCTCTGTTTGTGTAGTATTTGGTCAAAAGTTGGATGTGCATGCATAAAAAAAATATGAAACAGGCAAGTTGAACAAGAGGTCATTTGTGAAAGTCTTATACATAGTTGTTGAGCTTTTGAAAGAAAAATGTTTTATCATTTTTTAAACAAGTGGGTTATAAATGACAATATATATATATATATATATATATATATGAACAACTAAAGCTCAAGTTGAAAATTTCAACTCCAATCAAACACATAAATTTCTAATTCGATCTAATATGAAGAGCTTGTCACTATCAGCCTTGTTATTTTACAGAAACAAATTTATTTCCTGTAAGTATTTCTATTTTGTCTACTGCCATCATTCTACTATGATACTTCTTTCATTTGTTCTTTATTTTCCTTACCCTTTGTCAATAGATTGAAATGATTCTATTCGTAATTTGTTTTATGGCGAGGTGAAGTAATTGGGATAAAAGCATACAGCCCTAGAGAATCTTGGACCACACCAACCAGTAATTAGTTCTTTCTTTACTCATCTGATTGTGTAACATAGGATGTATGAAGAAGATGCAAAACTCCAGCCAACAATGGATACTTCTCTTCCTTCTTATTCTATCTTTGTTTGAGTGTACTTTTCTTTCTATGTACTCAAATTCTAGCCTTGATATTTCTCTATTGTGGTGGTAGCTAGTGGGCAACAAAGTACTATATTCCTGGGCCCTGGATTCTGTCTAGCTGATAAGAGGCATTTGCCATAAAAGCCACATGATCCCAAAGAGTTAATATGGAATATTAACTGAATCTCCAAAAATTTTCAACTTCAAACCCAAATTCTAAAGATTTAGTAATAGGGTCTGGAGTTGATAAATTGACTTTAACATGAACAGACTTGAGATACATATATCAGTGGATTTGATAAAACAAGGTGATTATTTGAAATCCTTCCAGTGGAGAATTAGTTGCACAAAGTATTTTTTTTTTTTATTGCTCGATCATGTACTCTAGTTGGGTAGTTAAATTAGAATCTCTCATTAATCATCTTAAACCTACGGATGCAAATAGGAGGAGCATATGTTTTCATATTGCACAGACATTAGTTTGACTTCAATCCAAAATTTAGCAAGTCTATCAACTTTTCCAGTCATTTTCTAACTATAGAATAAAACACCTTTACCATCCATCTTGCATACAAATAACTTTCGGTGGTTAAATATTTGTGTTTATCCATACATATATAAAAATGAAAACATGTATCTTTATTCCGGCAAGCTCATCCTTGGCAATATATGAACGGCAACCACTTCCATCTCCGGCGGTGGATTCACAACCCAGGTTCTTGGCGGCCTCGCCACCACGTCCACCACCACAATCCGCCTACCATTGGCACAAACAGCGCAAACGCGCCCCCTTCCGGCCTCTATCTGCTCGGCACCTTTCAAGTACTCCAAGGACTCTACCAGATCTTCCCAGCTATCATTCTCAGAATCATACTTGCTCAACACACCCTTTGCCTCATCTACCACAAACATCTCCTCCTCCTCCTCTATTGTGGCTGCTACCGCCGGTCCATTCCACCCTGCAAGCATCCCCTTCGGCATCTCCTCCCACCTGTTTGCTGCCACGTCATAAACACCTCCTTGTTTGACGGCATTGCCCTTCACATTCACCATGCAGAACTTCCCTCTATATCCTATGGCTTCAACTGCTTCTCTGCTGAACCTGCCATCTTTAAGTGCCTCCATCTTTTCCCAGCTCCACTCTTTATCCTTCTTATTGATCATGTCCCATTTCTCCACAGATCTTGCCACGTCACCCTGGTAATGCGAGCCTACGCCGCTCGCCACGTAGACTGCACCACCCATGGAGCCGGTGGCGCACCACCGGCGGGGAGTGGGTAGTGGCGGCCCGAAGAACCAGTGGCTGGAGTTGGACGTTGGATCGAAGACTAGTGGGCGAGAGAGGGCAGGCAGGAAGCGGTGGGTGGTGGCGGCAATGAGGACGAGGCGGCCGGAGATGGTCACGGATTGGATTGGGAGGTTCCGGGATATGAAGGATGGGTGACGGTGGAGGAGGCGGAGAGGTGGGTCTGACGGAGGACTTGGGAGGCGCTTCCATGCAGAAGAGATAGGGTCTAAAGAGAAGAACTCAACAGAATTCGAGTGTTGGTGGTTTGTGGGTGATTTTGGTGAGAGAAGAGCGTAGAGAGAAAAGAAAGGAGGGAAAGAAGGAGAGTAGATAAGGCGCCTCCAGGAGCGGCAGACGGCGTAAAGGAGTGAAGGGTGGAGAGTTGAGAGGCAGAGCTGCGCAAGGTGATTAGGCAAGCCTGGAAGTAGTATAGACTCGATGTTTTTGTCGTCGGACGACGACTTGCTGTGGTCGGAGTTTGTGTATTTGAAATGCTTTGGTGCTGTGTCCGTGGCTGAGATTGTGGAAGTAGCTTTAGCCATGGCGATAGAGAGCTAGATGGGAAACTCTTTCGTAGAAATGGCACTTGTGTTTGTCCTTTTATCCTTTTTTTCAGGGTTTGCTTTACTTCTTGGTTAAGTCGTCCTGGGACCATCTTATGCAAGTTGAGCAAAACATGCACACGTAACATAACCCTGCTATGCTCTCTCTCTCTTAATCTCAGAAATGGGTAAGATTTCCTGCAGTCTGTCCCGCTAGAAATTATCTAGGGTGGTGTCACGTCTCATAGCTATAAGTTGGGTAGGTTAATTCATATGATCCCATGTGTTCATAGCTAAATTGGTAAGTTTCCAAATTTATAATTTATAATTTTTTTCGTGAGAAAAAGATTTTGTTATAATTTGATTACAACGCGACACTACCTGAGCACGACCTGAGCACGACAATATAGGGTAACCTTCATTCAAAATATTTTCTCAGATGTTCAAACAAAAAAATTAAAAATACATATATATATACATGCTAGCTTAATGTGTTGTCACATGTATGGGATAGTAGGCGAAATTTCTATTCTAAAACAAGCAAATAAACAAAGCGTACGTACTTGTTCACTTTTCGTTGAATCGAATTTTAGTGCTACTTTAGGGCACTATCTTCCAATGAGGCGGCACGATGTTGTAATGCTGTCAAAAGCACTCTTTCCTCAAAGTAATGTTAAAGAAAGTGTTTTCACTTTCTAAATGTGTCCTCCCCATTTTGTATTAAAGAACAATTAATTTCTTTTGTTCGTCTGCGCGTGGGTGCATGCGTTTGCAAATATGGATGATTACTTCTGTTCAAAGCATGTAAAGCTACAAATCATGATAACAACTGGCTAACACAAGAATAATGATGAAAAACACCTTTTCTTGATCTTGTATACACCGCCCTCAAGTTGATGAATGGAGTCAAGCAAGCAACTTGGAGAAAAGACTATGAGAGGCAAACAATAGGTGCTATCTCTTTTGTGTGTCAAGTACTAGTATAATTGAGATCAAACAAAGTGAAGTTAATAGCCCCCTTTGGAGAACTCCCTCTCAAGGTGACATGAAACCTCAATAGCTCAATTGGATTTTTTTTTCTTTGGGCATCAAGTTGAGTGGTACCACCAACATGGATTCTCAATGACAATTGTGGGATTAATGACTAGACATTATGTATTTGCATAAGAAAGCAAATAAGAAGCATAAAAAAGACTCGGATGATCATACATGATTGCTAGCATGCTTAATTGAAAGAGATGGTGGCCTCACCACTTGCACTCAATCCAAGTAACAAACTTTTTAGGACGAAGACTTCCTCCATACCAGGTTCCTGCTGTCCGGACGGATGTTAGACTCCTAAGTCCTAATGGTCCATATGCAATCTTAATGTGAGTCGTTCATTGCTGATCATGCTCCATCAACTTTATTTTTGAAAACCTCTATCTTTCAAATAGTCTATTCCGAGTAGTGAGATCTCTCCCCTCCCTCTCTCTCCTCTCTCTGAAAACCCTAACAGTTGAGATCAGATTTGCATTAAAGCTCTGGCCCAAAACCTTTATCTCTCATATTAACATTTTTTAAACTTTCTCCATTAAACAAATAGTATTGTTCTCTTTGTATAGGCCGCAATAGGACTCCCGTCAAAGTTTTCCACCAAAACTTAAAGAAAATAGCAAATTCATGAAGTTTTCCATGCCATCAGACTGGAATAGAATTTTGCTAAGATAAAAACAGACAATGAGAATAGAGTCCCAAGAGTCCTTTTCATAAGCTGATAAAGAGCCCCACGCTATTTTTGTATTTTTCTTAGTTGAAAAAAGATATTGTTTCCTAAATCATGTAAAATTTTGGGAAAAAAAAGATACATTTCTCCAAATAATGAGAAAGGAACGAACAAACTTAACGTGGAAGGAGCATGCAGAGTATCTGGGCGTTGAACGACTCTCTTTCGTATTCAGAAGCTGAATACGTGAACTGCTAATGGACTATTAGGAGTCTAACATGTGTCCGGGCAGCAAGAATTGCCAGGAGGTTCCTGCTGCCTGCTATGAGGAAATCTCCATCCAACTTTTTTTTATTTTTTTTGGTGAGCCTCATCCAACTTGTTTATATTTTTTACTTTCGTATCAAAAATAAAGAAAATAAGTTAAAAGTCATAAGCCAACGTGATAAGATCGGATTTGGATGGAATGGAGATATCCATTGCATCAATCAATGGTCTAGATGAGATCATACAGGATATGTTACTAAAATTATATCGTTTTACATAAAATTTATTTCCTTATACATAATTACAAAATTATTTGTTTTTAAATATATTTTAAGTCTACTTATTTGATCCTTATTTTTTATACAGTGGATATGTCAGCTCCTCATTAAATAGAATGGAGAGAATTGATAAGATCCTCCTCATTCTATTAATTGAGGTATTGACATGTTAACTAAAATAAAAAGGGCTTTTTACCAAAAAAATATTGAAAAAAAAAAAAACAAATCTACCAATCTAGTATCAAAATATATGAAGTTACCTCTAAGGCATTATATACACAACTTTCAAAACAATAGGACAAATTTGCACTTATGGCAGTTTAAGCGCATAAGACTCCCCATCTTCTATGTATTTTTTTCCAGTGACAAACGAAAAAATTAATAAAAAGATTTCCTAGAAAGTGAAAATGAACAAGCATGTGTATCATAAAAATAATTTATTTGGCAACCCACACCTATAGCTATAAAGAGTGTGAAGGCAGCATGAGGACCTTCACAGGCTTCTAAATATTGATTGTATCAAGAATATTCATTGATGATGAAATTGTGATTTTGGGGGGATTAATGCTTGTCGTCTAATTAAGTTCAACATTTTGGGAGATGGATTCATAGGACGTATAAGGCAATTGACAGTCTCATTGACATTTCTACAACTCTATAAATTGTCAGTGTGAAAATTTATAAAGAGTTGGATTCAAATGAGTTGACAACATAAATTGGATAGAAAATTTCGATCAAAACGTCTAAATATTTGGCAAACTAGAAAAAATGTGGATAGATTCAAAAAGTTTTGGATTTGGACGTCTTCGCCATATTAATCGAAAATTTATAAATTTATAACCGTGGTTTTGTACCAGATTAGTTACATGTTATATTTATCAAGGGGGAAAAAAAGAGAAGAGGGAGAGAAAGTAAAAAATTTCCAACAAAAGAAAAGTTATAGGATATTTTTTAATTTCCAACACTTTTTTATTCTCACAATTGGAGACTATAACGTAATTCTTATTGGTCATACAACTATAATGCAATGATTTTATGGTATATGTAAAAATAAAGTGTCTCAAAACTATGTTATTATTAGTTTTATTGAGGATAGGAGTTTTATAGAATATAGAGACATTGTGGTTGTCCAGCAAATGCTTTTGTGTTTTGGCTAAAGTATGGTGGAATACAAAGGTAATTGGGAAAGAGCGCAGGAAGAAGTGATGTGTTGGATACTAGTTGATAATTTCAAAAAATTTCAACATAATTTTGGTAAATTCACACTTTTCTAATATTTTTTTTGGTAGAAAGCCCAAATACAAAAATAAAGATTTCAAATAAGTTGATTTATAACTTCTTTGAAAACAAATGATTTTTTGGTTCTATATACGAAAATAAATTTTAGTATAAAACGACGAAATTTTGATAAGATATCTAATAAGGTTTCATCTAGTTCATTGATTATAGAATATAAATCTTCAATGTAATAATGTGATGGATAGAATTCAAATTCTTAAAATTATTATAGTAGATATCGGAACGCGCATATAGTTGGTCTGACTGCTTAGGCAAATAGCCTGTTTGGAATTTGGAGAAGAGAAAGGAAGGGAAGGAAAAGTCATTGTTTGCTTTTCTTTCTTTGTTTGATTCTACTTAAGAGAGAAAGAAAAAAGAAAAGAAAGAAAAGAGAAGGAGGAATGGAGAAAAATTTTTAAGTCACTCTCTTTCTTTCTCTCTCTTCACTCCTTTCACTTTTCTCTCTTACGAGGAAGGAAAATAGTTTTCCTTTCACTTTTCTCTCATTTTTTTTCACAAAACCATACCAGGAAGGAAAATAGTTTTTTTGTCATTTTTTCTTTTCCTACATTTCCTTTTTCTTCCCTCCTCTCCCCCAAGTTCCAAGCAGCTGTAAGACTCTATTTTTCATCCCAGTTAACATTCAAGCATTAAGTATTATTACGTATTTTGCAACGTACGTTTGACACTGCCAATAAGTAATATTTAGTTATCAAACCCTTCTGTTTTGAAATGCGGATTTTCATATACGCAAGTCTTTCAAATAATTGCCGTGAACTTTTAAAGCATTAGGCTGTGTTAGATCCAGGCTCTGTTTTAAATCATTTTATATCAATTTTTTTTTTATTTATATAGCATTACTCTGATATAAAACCGTACAAAAGCAGCAGGAAAACTAGGGGTGAAAAATTTTCCATAAAAAGAATGAGAAGTGCCAGAATTGAAAAAGCTCTTCGTGCTTTCTGTTGAAGTCATTCGGATGAGGAATCTCCCGTCAAGAGCATGAGACTTGAGAGCATAGAGTGGCTTTTGGTGCCTCTCTAAGAATACCGAGGCCCACGTATTTATGGGTTTGTTCAAAGCCTCGTTGCCTTCTAGTCAGAAGGCTGTGCGAGTAATTGGGACAGAGACGTTTAGAAAAAGATTACCTTGTGGGTTTTAGCAGGAAAAGAATAAGAATGTCTAAAAGGTGACTGACCTACCTAGACAGGGAGCAGGTTTGCATTGAGCGGTTCATATTGAAACTTTTTTGGGCTACCCTCTCTGCCTCCGATGTTGTCAAAATCCTAAAAGATGCGTTCTATGTTTATTTCACTTAGAGGCATGTGTCCTAGCCTCCTAGGGCAGGTTTACATTGAATGGTTCATATGAAAAGAATCTCTTTTTCGGGGTCCCATTTCTTCAACTCCAATGTTGTCAAAATACGACATGATACCTTCTATATTGGTTGCGGATTAGGATCCTCTCAAATTTCGCAGAGTTCTCCCGTTTATAAAAATAAGATTGTGCCATATTAAGATTCAAATATATATGTGTGTGTGTGTATCTTATTTGTTGTGCTTTTAAGTTGTGAAATGATTGAGACCTCAAACGGGGAGATACTAAAACAAGTGGATGTTATTAAACCACATAAGTATGGTTTCTAGTCACTATGTACAACCATAAATCGAAAAGAATTCAAATTCAAGACCAGAATAGCCAAGCTTCTTAATTAACCAATGCTATTGAATCATATGGATGTTAACTTCTAAGTTGGGGCACCTTTGGTTTTGTTTATTTTGAGCTTTTTTGACTTTGTCTTTTTTGCTTATAGTTAAGATTTTAAAACCTTTTTTTTTTTTTTTTTTTTTTTGCATTTCTGCATATCTTATCTTGTTAAAAGCAAAAAAACTAAAAAAAACTTAATTTTTTTGACTTACAAACTAACAAAGTAAAATAAAAAAGCTACCAAAAGGTCAAACCAAACGGGCCCTTAATAGATACTAACAATCTAATGATATTTTTACTCAAATGGCATCTTTGGAGCCATAATTATGAAGTTTGGATGCACTTCTAATGATTAACAAGAGATCTGTTGATAAAAACAAAGGTATCAGTGAGTCCTTGAAACCTCAGCTAGGAGAAGACTAAGTTGCAAATCGTTAACCTTAAAAACATATATTCTAGTGGGCATTTCATTGTTCAATAGGCAATGGGTTAATTCTCCTTCATAACATGTAGTCTAGTGGACTAGAGAATTGAAGTTCCTTCTTAATTCCTAGCACGAATATACTCACCACTATCCAATAGGAAATTCCTGGTTATAGTGAAATATAGAGACAAAGTCATGGGTGTTATATAGCATATTTAAGCAACAGCCAAATAATCTGCACTCACATGCGAGACTTAGGATGTTAATTCCTATATCACAATGTTATGGCCACAATGTTATGTCAAAATCTAAAAAATAGGTCTGGCTTAATTCATTTGAATAGCCTGAGTGTATGTAACAACATTATATATAATGCCTTAATCACTTCAACTGCCCAACAGCAAAACGCGAATATCCAAAAATTTAGTTGTACTTGGCACAAAATTTGATAAATGATATATTTAATCAAAGAAACAAGCAAGAATTTTTTGCTCCATCTAGTCGTAATCATTTAAAGTAATTTTACACTCATTATGCTAATAAATAGATACAATTTCTTTTCTACATGGCAATGAAGCATCAGAATAACAGCAAAGTTGAGCAGAAAATGTTGTTGCTATCTTTCCCTTCTGATTTGTATAAATCATTCTTTTGAATGAACTTAGAGTTCACTACAATTAAGACCATAGATGAATATTTCTTGGTTTTTCTTTTTGTTCTTAGGACAAATTCAATCTCTCTTGCGACTTTCATGTATCGTCATCTTCCCGATCATCACAAGCTAAATACTTCCCCAGTCATCTCTCAATTTCTGTGCTTAATTTGAAGGATTGTCCAATAACTCAAACACCACCTTTTGTCCATCGTAGGAGAGGCATTGCAGTACTCATGATTTTATTTTATTTTCTTTTATCTCTACCACATGGTGTCCATATAAGAAAGCTCTAGCCATCAATATGCATTGAGGGAGCTAGATTGATCCACTAGAGGCCTCAAATAAATCTCATAGTTTACAAGAAAATAAAATAAATACATACCAAATTTGCACGTAAAACTGTCAAGATGAGACCGATAAAGTTAACGCAATTTCACTTTCCCTAGACGCAATTGATGACTCGCCTGCAACATCATGGTGTCCGTTCTGGCCTTCACTCATGACAACCACCGCCCCGAACTGCACCTGCCGTTTTCCGTCGGGAGAATTCACTGGAGAATCCATTGGGGACGTAAGATTCGTGTTGTTCGCGGTGGTAGCCAAAGATTTTGCAGGGTTGCCGCGTTTTGGGTGGCTTCGGCCGCTACCATTGTCGCCGCCGCTCCGGCAGCAAGCTTTGATGAAAGTATAGATATATGTGACAAGCCAGAAGATCCAAGGGAAGCCTATCAAAATCAATGCCAAGATGGGAAACCAGGGCTGGGAGCCGGTGACATCAAGAAGCCAACAAATGAGGAGTATTCCACCGGTTAGACAAGAAACGAAGAACAGCCCGGAGATGAGAGGGACTCTAATGTCTTTTTGCCTTTCCTCCTCCATTGTTGTTGTATGCATGCAAGCATGCAAAACAACACCCTGCCCTCCCTCCCTCTCTCTCTGTCTACCCTTTGTTTCTCTATTCTCCCTCTATTCCTTGGAGGTTTGGATTGAAGGGATCCAACAATCTGTCTTTTTCTGTCTTTGTCTTTATATTTCTCTCTTTCCTTCTTTGTTTCTCTCTCCAGGTTTGAGTTGCAGGAAGCCATCCATGCATGTGGTGGAGGAACTCGAGAAAAGAAAAAGGAAAGAGCGTTGAACTCGGGGGTTGTTTTTACGCGGAAAATTCTCATCTTAGAAAAATGGAAAATATAATTCTTCCAAAAACATTACACTAAAAATACGAGGCTTAACTATATTTTACGCCCTTACAATTTATATCAAATTTCACTTTAAAACTTTCATTTTTAATTATAACAATTAAACTCTTATATTTTTAATTTATTACAATATTAACCTTATGCTAACTTGCATTTAGAAAATAATCAAAAAATTTGTATATAACAAACACGTTACCTTTTTCGAGGAGGAAAAATATAAAATCATACTTCTTCCTAATAATCTTTCATAAATTCCTCCAAAATCACTCCAAAATCATTAGTATAATGAAATTTGTGGTGTATATAATGTAATTAGATTTTATATAAAAACTCTTAAATTCAACTCACGTGCAATATATGTAAGTTTTTAGATAAAAAGAGTTGAATTTTACAAATTTTTTCTATAAAAAAGGCCATGTGATTATCATATGTGATTATTTTATCAATTTCCTAATTAAATAGTTGACATTGTAACAAAATTGAAGTGTAAAAATTTAATTATTACAATTAAAAATAAAAGTCTTCAAATGTGATTTGGTGTAAAGTATAAGGGTACGAAAAATAATTAATCCAAAATGCTATCATTATATGACGATGTCGTTTTGATAACTAAGAGCATTATGATGATGTTCTCCTTTTCTTTTTTTTTTTTTGAAAGAAAAATACTATTCTTACAAAAAAAAAATCATACAAAATTTACTAACAAAAGGATATAGTAGTGGCAGCTTTATAAGTAAAAATTATTATGGTAGGTGTTTATTTTAAAATTAAACACTTATTCAGACACATTATTTTGTATAAAAATTTTATATGAATGTTTTGTTTGTGTAGCATTATCTTTTTTTAATTGAAGGCACTTATTCAACCATATCATTCTATTTGTATGACAACCACATCAATCTATTTGTATGACATTGCAGAAAAAATATGTAAAAAAAATGCCGCCAGAGTAATGCCCCGATGGTAGTGTTTTAGATGAGAGTCATCTTGATGGCGATTTGTTTTAAATTAAAAGGCTTGCATTTTCGTGACGTCATATACTCTACAATGTTGTTTCAGTTCTTATACATCGTTAGATGATAGGAAAATTGAAGAAAGAAACAAAGGCCGCGGCTGCGAGAAGCACTTGATCTCTATAGAAGATTCACATAAAGAAATACAGAACTCAGATAGGGGAACCCTAACTTACCCACAAAGAAAGAAGAGATCCTAATAGGGGCACCGCCAACTGAGGTGCGAGGGCCTTGTTCAAATGTTGATACACACGCCACGAAAAAAGGGAAGTGGTAGGTGTTGAAGAATGTATAATAAAATATGGTGGTTAGGATGTATTTGTAAATATTTAACCGTCTTGGTATACTAATAAAAATTAAATTTTTTTGTGAATTATACTTGAATTGTTGTAAAAGAAAAACAAACGGAGTGCTAGTGTTTGAGTGTGGGGCAAAGCCTGTACTTTGCTAACTTATTTTAAAATTAAGGACTATATTAACCTTTTTTTTTTTTAAATTAGAGAGTCAAAATAGAAGAAATTAAAATTTAAAAATAAAATTAAAATTTAAAATAAAGTTAGAGAGAAAATAATTATTTATCTTAAAATTTACATTGAAATTTAAACTTTACTAAACACAGCTGTACCTGCTTGGCATGTGCCAGCTATGGATAGCACATTAGCATAGCTCCACAGCTTTGGTGGGGCCATGCTGAGGAATTGCCCATCAGTCTACTGCGGCAAGACTGGCTAGATTTTCTCTTCAAACCTGCACACCCATCTAAACTCCAACACGCCACTAATTGGATGACCTATTACGGTAGTCATCCGGCGGCGGGATGGACGGAGGGGATGGGGTGGATGGTCTTGGCGGAGAGAGAGAGAAGTGGTGGGTTTGAACTTGAAGGAAGATTATGATCCCAATCCGCATTAATAATCCATGATGTTCATCAAAGTAATGTTATATGAGAAAATGTTTAACAACATAACAATGAGCAATGCTATTATATTAAACGAGCTTCATAAATTGATTGATTTCATAAATTGACAAAAGAGCAAGTCCATCATAAGTTTGAGCTCATGGCTCTTCTTATAAGCTCTCGTTTTGTCATTATGCATTGTCATGAACTTAAAACTTGAACACCACAATCCGTGTGATTTTAGATAACTTAAGTAAACCTAAAAACAACTGAAAAAAATACTAAGAAAGAAATTTACAACAAAGAGTAAGAGAGATTGAAAGAGAGACTTAGAAAATGTTTTACTTGAATTGAGAACTTGATGGTTACAAATGATGAGCTATCTCCTATTTATAGTTGTCCACCTCCTCACTGAACGGTAGAAATCGTTTTGATCCAACGGTTAGGAATCCCCCTCTAAAATCATCTATACAAATATATAAGATATTTATATATAAAGTTTCTCAAGGAAGCCTCCCCCAAATTCTAAAACCTCCCACACTCTTTTTATATTTACACATTTGAGAAAAAGTCTAGAACCCTCACCAAATGTCCCATGTGATGAAATACCCATGAATGGCCAAGAATGTTCTAGACTTGGTGAGCTCTTTGACATCCTCATGGGCCTATATTTGGGTTATTTTGGTGGGCTTGTGACATTCTCCCCTACCTAATCTTGCGACGCCCTAGTATCAACTTCTCAAAATTCGACAATCTTGTCCAAAAATTGCCACAAGGACTCTTCGTACTCCCAGCTGGCTTCACTATCCGGTTGTCCCTTCCATTTCACCAAGTATTCCATGTGCCTCGGTGATTTGTCCTTCTTCGGTATCACTCGGTGGGCAAAGATAGTATCTACTTCTTTGTCGAAAGACACTGTGATGGATGTGGGAGCTCTATTTGATTCACCATGGCTTGGGTCCTCCACATCCACATAATAAGGCTTGAGAAGACTTACGTGAAAGACCGGATGGATCTTTAATTGTGGAGGCAACTCAAGTTGGTAGGATACCTTGCCAACTCTCTTAGTGATGGGGAATGGTCCCTCGTACTTCTGTACAAGTCCTTTGTGAAGCCCCTTAAATCCCTTAGCTTGATGAGTGAGAAGCTTCACCATGACAAGGTCTCCTTCTTGGTACTCCTTTGGCCACCGCTTCTTGTCCCCCCATTTCTTCATTCTTTTGGCTATCTTAGCAAATAGGCCTTGGCCATGTCGGTCTTCTCATGCCACCCCTTAGCCAACTTATAAGCTCTTGGGCTTTTGCCTGTATACCTAGTAGCAACGGTAGTAAGCGTCAAATGTTGTTGACCCGTAGCAAGCTTGAACGGGCTAGTATTGGTTGCCTCGCTGTTTTGAAGATTGTAAGAGAATTGGGTAATATCAAGTCACTTGGCCCAATCCTTTTGGTTGGCACTCACATAGTGCCTCAAATATAGCTCCAACAAGGCATTCACCCTCTCCGTTTGGCCATCGATTTGAGGGTGAAAGCTAGAGGAAAAGTTAAGCTCCTTGCCCAAAAGCTTGAAAAGCTGGGTCCAAAACTGCCTAGTAAATCGAGAGTCCCTATCACTGACGATAGTCTTTGGAACTTGCCAATACTTAACTATGTGGGCTAAGAATAGCCGAGTCGTCTCCTCCGCGGTGCATTCCTTGGTGGTCAGTACGAAAGTGGCATACTTAGAAAATCAGTTGACCACCACTATGATGGTGCACTTCCCTTCGAACTTGGGAAGGCAAGTGATAAAGTCTATAGAAATACTTTCCCAAGGCCGATCCGGGATAGGCAAGGGCTCTAGCAAGCCTGCGGGATGACTTTGTTCTACCTTGTCTTGTTGGCACACAAGACAAGTCTTCACATAAAGCTTAACATTGTCCCACATTTGTGGCCAATTGTAGGCATCCTCCAATAATGCCAATATGCGACAGACGCCCGGATGTGTTGCCCATTTGGAGTTATAACACTCCTTAAGAATCTCCTTCCGTAGCATCCCTCATTTGAGCACATAGGTCCGGTTGCCTTTGGCAAATAGAATATCATCTTTGAGCCAAAATTGCCTCGTCTTGCCTTGCTTGATGCCATCAATAATAGTCTTGGCCACTTGATCATGTTGAAACTCCTCCTTGATCCGATCCTTCAATGGACATTAGAGCCGACTAATGGCAGCAAGCTCAGCCTTTCTACTTAGTGCGTTCGCCACCAAGTTGGCTTTACCTGGCTTGTATTCCAAGGTATAGTCAAATTCGGCAAGAAAGTCTTGCCATCCTGCTTGCTTAGGAGTTAACTTCTTTTGAGTCAAGAAATAACTTGTAGTGATGTTGTCCGTCAAGACCACGAACTTGGAGTCAAGCAAATAGTGTCTCCACGTGCGCAAGCAATGAACCACCATGATCATCTCATTTTCTTGCATCGTATACCTTCTTTTGGTGTCATTAAGCTTGCGGCTTTCAAAAGCAATAGGGTGACCTTCTTGCATAAACACCTCTCCAATGGCAAAGTTCAAGGCATTGGTGTGCACCTCCCATGGCTTAGTGTGGTCGGGCAGTGCTAGAACGGGCTCCCCCATAATGGCCTTCTTAAGTGCTTGGAAGGCCTCCTCACACCTAACTGTCCATTCCCATGAATGACTCTTCTTATGAAAATCAGTCAAGGGTGCCGCTATTGCCGAATATCTTCGGATGAACAGCCAGTAATAATTGGCAAGGCCAAGGAAAGATCGTACCTCCATCACCTTTTTTGGCGGGTCCCATTCTTGGATGGCTTGAACTTTGGCTTTGTCCATGCATAAAGTCCTGCCTCCAATCACGTGGTCAAGAAAGTTTGCCTCCAGTTGAGCGAAAGCGCACTTTTTCCCTTTTGATTTCGGTGTTACCGAAACATCGTGGGCACATAGAGCTCAAAGACCACAAGCGGTTTGGGCCCTTTTTTCGCAGTTTGAGCTACGCTGGGAAGTTTTCCCCCTTAAAACTTAGAAGACTTGTCGTATATGGCCCATGTGTTCCTCTAAAAAGGAACTATATATGACAATATCATCCAAATATACTACAACAACGCAATTCAAGAAGGATTGCAATACTTGATTTATAAGGGTGCAAAATGTGGCAGGGGCATTTGTAAGACCAACAAGCATGACTAAAAATTCGAAGGAGCCATACCATGTGACAGACGCGGTCTTGGCCATGTCCTCCTTGGCAATCCTCACTTGGTAGTACCCCAATCTTAAATCAAACTTGGTGAACCACCTTGCACCAGCATGCCTATTAAACAAGTTAGCGATGAGAGGAATAGGGTACTTGTTCTTGATAGTTACCTTGTTTAGCGCCCAATAGTCGATGAACAATCGAAGGGACCCATTATGCTTTTTTGAAATAAAACCAGCGAGCCATAAGGACTTTTTGATGGCTGGATGAAGGCTACTTCCAACAAGTCCTTGAGTTGCTTCCTTAATTCCTCCAATTCTGGTGGGGCCATGCGATAAGGTGTCATTGCTGGGATCATGGCACCCTCTTCCAACTCTATGACATGATCCACCTCTCTCTTGGGTGGAAATCTCTTCGGCAATTCTGGAGACATGACATCTTTGAAGTCTTCAAGCACCTCCAACACTTCACTTGGGATGCCATCTATTGTGCTAAAAGAATCCTCATTGAGCTTACGAGTGGCAAGGAAAGTTGATTCATTCTTCTTGAGACTCTTGGTGAATTATATGGTGGACAAGGCCTTGGCCTTCAAGGTTGACTCCCAAGCAAGTAGCACCATACATGCATTACCTTCACCCATGATGCATATGGTCTCAGCAAAAGGAATGGGGAATGCCCGTACTCTATCCAAGAACTCCATCCCTAACACAATGGGGTAGTCATCCATTGGTACCACAAAGAAGTCCATTTGGCCACACCAATCTCCAATGTGTAGCCGCACATCCCGAACAACTCCATAGATTGGCTGTGCCTCAGAGTTGACGGCCTTTAGCCACCCTTGCTCCTCCTTGAATTGGAGGTCTAGCTTCTTAGCTTCCTTAACTTCAATAAAATTATGAGAAGCACCGGCATCAACTAAAGCACGAGTGTTGAAATAGCTTACCTTTGCTTCCACGTACATGCGCCCCTTTTTCTCCATCTTTGGTACGCCCACCTTAGCCTTGATTGCATTGTGGAGTCTTAGGGAACCCATCCTTGTCTCCTCTGATTAAGGCCGTTCTTCCTCGTCTCCTTGGATGGGGGCCAAAAGCGTGGTATGTTTTGGGCAATCCCAAGCAAAATGATTGCCATCACATAGAAAGCATGTAAGCTTGGGCTTGTCGCCACCCTTTTTGTCCTTGTTGAACTTGCCATAGCTTGAAGAGGATGGATTGCGGGCACCTTCCTTGGATTGGCTTGTATGGTCTTCCCCACTTTTGCTTTTATTAAACTTTTGAAACTTGAGCTTAGAAGAAGAGGACTCACCTTTCTTATAGTCAATCAAGGACTACACTATAGAAATGGTCATGACAAGATCTTGGGGTCCTCAATGTTGAACTTCAACTTTAGCCTATGGTTGTAGCCCATCGATGAAAGTGAAGAGAGTTTCCTTATCGGACAAGTCAGAAATTTCTAGTATTAGCTCAGAGAACTCCTTCACGTAATCACGAACCGTGCCTTTGTGGGAGACGTGCCTTAGTCAAGCCCTCGCATCATGCTCCAAATTTTTTGAATAAATTGCCTCTTGATTTCTCTCTTGAAATCATCCCATATGACTATGGTGTATAGGCCACGTTCCATGTCCGCATGTCGCCGCCTCCACCATAGTGTGGCCGCATCCGAGAGGAAGAGTGGGGCTGTTTTTATCTTTTTATCTTCCTCATTTATGTTGGTTGCTTCAAAATATTGCTCCAAGCTTTACATAAAATTATCTAACTCTCTTGTATTCCTTGACCCATTAAAGCTCTTGGGCCTAGGAATGTCTACCTTTGGAGAGGAAGGAGAGGAAGAAATCGTACCTTATGTAATTGCCATTTTGCACAAGGACCAATCACCCTTGACTTCCTTTATCTTCTCCCTTATTGAAGCAATCTCAGCTTGGAGCAACTCCTTGAGAGTATCGAATTGTTCCTTCCACGATTCTGCCATAGTGTTGAGGGTGCCTTGCATCTCCCCATGGACCTCCTCAAGACCACCATCAACCCCATTGATGCGTTGGTCATGTTCATCGATGCATCCGTTCACGTCCTCAAACTTATTCTGATGGTCGACTATGACAAACTCCACCCTTGTGAGTCTTGTCTCCAAAGAAGACATGATATCTGCTGACTTGCCATTCTTTCCCTTGCCTGTAGGAGGAAGTGTTTCCTTCTCGTGAACGTCTCTATGCTTGTTGACATCCGAACCAGTTGTTACCATTACTTAGTTTCCACGAACCTTTGGCTTTGATACCAACTGTCACAGGCTTAAAGCTTGAACACCACAACCCGTGCGACTTTAGACAACTTGTGCCCAAAAGTTGCTACGTAAACCTAAGAACAACCGAAAAAAAAAGCTATGAAAGAAATGTGTAACAAAGAATAAGAGAGCTTGAAAGAGAGACTTGGAGAATGTTTTGCTTTAATTAAAAACTTGATAGTTACAAATGAGGGGCTACCTCCATTTATACTTGTCCACCTCCTCAATGGACGGTGGAGATCTTTTTAATCCAACTGTTGGGAATCTCTCTCTAGAATCATCTATATAAATATCTAAAATATTTATGTACAAAATTTCTCAAGGAAGCCTTCCTTAAGTTTTAAAACCTCCCACACTCTTCCTATATTTACACATGTGAAAAAAAATCTAAAACTCTCTCCAAATGCTCCATGTAATAAAATGTCCATAAATAACCTAGAATGTTCTAAACTTGATGGGCTCTTTGACATCCTCATGAGCCTATATTTAGGTCATTTTGGTGAGCTTGTGACAACATGTTGCACCAGAATCTTCTCATTGGTATAATTTAAATTTAAAAAAAAATTAAAAATGAACCCATACCGATCAAATAGAATAAAGTTGGACCAAAGGATAGAGGGCTATTCTTTGATCAATGCATATGATCAGATGGAAGAGTATCTCAATTCAATAACCGCTCATCGTAAGCACATGTAATAAGAAACATTAAAAAGTAAGTCAGTCAATCAATCCAAGGTAAAACTAGGGTAATTTCTAGCTCAGTTTCACAGATACATGGATGGACAGAATCTGAAATATAACATTAACATCGATAACACTGGGAATAGATACCAAAGTTTGATAGATAGATAAAAAGATCAATATACAGATACAGGTTATAATCCTCATCCTGCTCCTCCTCCTCCTCCTCCTCCTCTTGTGGTTAATGAACTGGTTGTCAACCAGACAAAGCTGTAGGCATAATCACGAAAGAAGTACAGCCAGTCAGCCTTCTCATGACTTCCAAATGTGAAGGTCTCTCCAGTCTTGACACTGTAAGCAATATAAGCGCCCGGTGAGGACGAGACATAGAAGAGCACCACTTCATCACCGTTGTTTACCCAAGCAATTGGTCTAAAATCTGTGTCTTAATAGCAGGCCGAGAGAGAAATCCTTTAAACGAGAGCCTTGAATTGCGTTTTTTAAAATCCCATTCAATTTTGTAGAGTTTCTTCCACTCACCACTCATGGGATCAGACAAGACCCAAACATCCCATAATATTATTCCAGGAGAGCCCAAGAACCGAACCATGCAAGATAGGGATTTTCCCCTTACTACATACCTAACAGCACTATATCCTCCCTCACAAACTGCTGCTGGGCTAGGAAATTCATAGTACATTTCAGATTCCAAATCCAAGGTAACAACGAAAGGATATTCACCACGAGCCCAATAAAGAAATCCTCCTATAGAGAATGGAGGATACTAAAATATTTCTCCACAAGAATCAGATAATTTTTTACTATTATTAATCAATTTCCATGCATGATCTTTGCCCAGAGTAACTACCATGCAATCAAAGTCTTTGCATCAAAGATTGGAACCATACGCGAACACCACTTTATATTCCCTTGTTGACGAGCACATGCTAATGAGAAAGAAGAGTAGTGATAAGAAGGGCAACTACTAAGTGGAGGAACAGTTACCCCTTTCTTCATGAGGGGATTTGCAACATGAATCCTCCTATTCTGTCTATCCCTGAACAGTACTAGACCGTCACAAGTGGCCAAAACCTCAATAGGAAATGGAAAACTTACCTCCCTCACAGTAGCATTTGTTTTTCCCATTTCCACAAAACAGGCAGTATACGGAAGCATATCGTATTGGATGAACAAGCCGGCAGTAGTAGAACGACGGAGATGTTCATTGACGAAACAAGGGTTATGGATTATGCTATACCACTGCCAACAAACATACCTCGCTGAATTGTAAAGAACATCGGCAGGAAGCCTGACAAGGATCGAGAATACAATCTCTTCTGGAAGAGAAGCTACACAGCTCTTCTTCTTTTCATTAGAACAGGTAATGGATTCAAACTTCTGCCTGACACTCGCATTTCGAACTTTCCCCGCATTCATCTATTAAAGATACATAATCAATTAAACAAATTCGTAAGAGGAGACCATCAAGGCTATGAATTCAAACAGAATAAAGCTACCAAGGAAACTGCAAACATTGAATCAAGGGAGCACCAAATTCCACCAACATGATTGCACCCCAAAAAATTAAAGAAATTCAGTAATGATTAAATAATTTCAGAAACATATTCCAGCAATCAGGCAAAATCAACAAATACAAAGCCCAAGGACATTCAAAGTAGAATTCTGTTTTTTCCATCACTAAAGACAGAGCTAAGATCATTTCTTCACTTTTATGTGCATTCTAATATGCTGAATGGCCAAGATGCCTTAGGGATTGGTAGATACGTCATAAAATTTTTGACCAAGTACAGGTCTTGCCATTGATCCAATGCAACTCAAAGCCAATCTTTTGGTCCTCCTTTGAAAATATTTTCTTTAAGGAGACTAAGCTTTACTGCATTCACACTCACAAGCAATAAACTAAAATGAAAGGATGATACTGCCAAGTAAACGGAAAGACAACATTCCTCTCTTCCACACGGTCAATGCATTCCCACTCATCTAAAAAGAGAAAATACTGGAAAATCAAAAGATCATCTACCACATCTCCCTTGTGGTTTCCTAACACATACACACCTTACACTTCAAAAACCCACATTTACACCCCTCCTAGTACTGACTAAACTAAAGTGCAAGGGGCTAACTAGGTTAACAGACTAAGTAAAATGTCAAAAATACCTTTTTCTTTGTGTAAATTTACAATACACATCCGATTCTATATTAGAGAGAGATTTAGAAGAGAGCATTTTGGGTTAGACCAGCCAGCACCGAACACCACTGTTTTTTCTGTCTACGGAAAGAAGTCAGCATCCCTCTCTCTTTTCTTCTCTCTCCACCTCCATGGCCAATGCATCTGCCTCCCCAGCTGCCTCCCTAAGCCCAGACCCCTTCCAACATTGTCCATGATGATCCCAATCCTCCTCTTCCACCACCATCACCACTGAGCCATAACCCACAGCTCCCCCATAGCCAGTGTCATCATAACCACTGTGATAGTGGGTTCGTAGTTGTGTGGGTTTACAAGTAGTTACACTATTATATACATAGATATATAGACATGTATATTGGAGAGAAAGAGAGACAGTTTGACTATTGAAGTATTAATTTCTAAATTTTAGTTTGGAGTTAAAAATTAAATTAGATGATCAATAATAAGTTCATAACCCTAGCCCATTCCAATTTTAGACAAAATAGACCTACTAAGCATTGCATCAAATCCACGGTGAGCATCAAACTTCAAACCTATGTTACCTGGAACCTGGATCGTTTAGGTATATGGAACGAGAACGGAAATGTGGTATGCCACATGTTGAAAAATATGGTACGCTAGAAGTAGAATTGTATAAATTACAGTATTAGAATTAAAGTACTTTTACGACAATTTTCTTTCACAATTAGACATTTAATAATATAATTTATGGTTTTTCAAATTAATTATCTAAAAACACATTATATGAGTATTGTGGCCCATTTTTTATATATTATTATGCCAAAATTCTATTCTGTCAATATTTTGGTTCATTATATTTGATTTTTTTCCTCATTAGGTGATCTTTAAAGGACTAAATAGGAAAAAATTTTGGAATCACATCAGAAAGCTAAATTCACCGTTTTGGAACGATAGAGTACCATTTTTTGGAATGTCGTTTTAAAAACGTAAATCGCTAGGGCAGTAGAGTATTATAGTAACATAGCTTCAAACATAGCAAATTTCGCTCTCTTTTCTACTAATTCTCCCATTCTCTCATCATTGGTAACATATTCACGAAAAAAAATATTTGGCCCTTTTATGCCAAAATAAAGTGTTGTATTTTGAGTGATTTTTTTTTCTTATTTCACCAAATCGCCTTTTGATATTCTAATTTGAAGAGATAAAATGAAAAAAATACCCCTATGACAAAATTTTCGTTAAATCTAATGGTTTAATTCATTTTACAGATAAGTACAAACCACAAAGGGTCGTGTGTTCGCTTTTCATCCATTTTGATGATTCTTTTTCTTTAGTCCGTTTTGTTTGAATAAAATTACTTTACTTATCAAAAAAATGTGTTCACTTTTAAACTACAGAGGGGTCATCTGATTTTGGTTCAAACCACAAAAGGATAAAGTGTAATTACCCTTAGTTTTTTTTTTAAATGAGCTTTTTGTTGAGCTGGCCTTGAACCAAGCTCGAGTGGCTTGGTTAGTTTTAAATTGCTGCTTGCACTTAGTTTTGTTCAAAGAACGCTTTGGAAGCTAGTTTAGGAATTTATGGCATAGCATATTGCTCTGCTATGCTCAGCTCAAAGAAAGTCAAATCTGCTCAATTTTGGCTCCTTTTCTTCCCCAACTAGTTTTTCAAATAGCTAATTCTGAGCCAAGCACAAGTAGCTTGGTTTATTTTAAAGCTCTCTCACAGCTCTTACTGTCAAGATAACTGAGGCTATGGCTGCTCGATCCAGTTCCAAATAAAAATCTTACAGGGATTCCATAGTTGCTCTCAATGCCATTGCAAACTACTCCTCCACGTCCTTAAATTCTTATCTGCTTCTTTAAACACCAAAAAAAACTAAAATTAATAAAACCGCAAAATGCAGGTCATCTAACCAAGACAATCATCACTTGGCTAGTTGGGTTTCAGGATGGATTTGCAAGGAAGGTGGACCTTACTCCCCTTCCCATGCAGGTTCACCAATTGATGAAACCTTGAAAATTCATCGACATGTTTTAAAGAGGATTTTTTCCTTCTTTTTGTAGGTGGGGTTATCTTTCAATGTTGTTTTGCTTCTTGTTTTAATCTTTCTCCTACATCCTGCTTGCACTCAAAACACCAGTATGGCTGTATGTTTGTGTGGAAAACCAGCACATATTCCAAGTCAGTAAATCTAGAAGAATACTTCGATTCTTGAACAGCTGTCTAGGTCATTTTCTTTTGTTTTTGTTTGGTATAAACATATATCGTAGCAAAAGAGTTGATCAAGTATGTGAACCCAAAAACGCAGATTTGATAATCTGTTTGAAAATGCATATTGCATCTTGATTCTGAACTGCTGATCAGTTGCTATGTGTGCCCTTTGGAAAACTAGCATACATTCTACGTCAGCAATTTTAGAAGAATACTTATATGCAAATAAATCTTCTGCTCAAATGCATAAACTACATTTTCAATCATAATTCACGAAGTTTTGTAATATGGTTTAAGGTAGTGCTACAAATCAGTTTTTTCCTTATTCTATTTTTCTATTTTATCTCTCTTACATCCAACGTTTTGAAATCTGGACCATTGAGCAGGACTAGGTCCCAGGTCATTAGTTCAACAATAGGTTCAACCAGAAGCAAATATTGACGTCATAATATGTCATAAATATATTTAGAATTATATAAATAAAATAAAATATGTATAAAAATTACAAAAATATTGTCTTAAAAACTAACTTTTCTCAGATACTTCTAATATTTTCTTTACATTACGAATGTTACCAATGAAATTGCAATGATAGCACCTTCAATGAGATATCCATAATTATTTAGTCAGTAAATTAATCATATTTAATAAACTAATACCACATAGAACATTAGATTTAATAGCTACTAAACGGTTTTGGGGTTCATCCGGACTTTTTACCAGACTAATCAATGATTCAACCAATGGAACCGACCGGTCGATCCAATTTTTTAAACATTGCTTACATGTACTCTTTTAAAATGTATAAATTACCACTATTGAACACTCGACATTTGGACTCCCATGCTTGGGTAAGGCTATGAGTATGGATATGTGTCCGACATGTATTTTTTAACATTCCCCTAATAAAAATGTTTAGTAATTCGAGTTTTTACCATATAAATATACATAACACCATGTAAACGAGCATAGTTTAAAAAATAGAATAATTTAATTCGTTGGAACTTATGACAGACCTCTCATCTCCCATGCCCACCCTAAACTTAGTCCATTTTGAAAGATGGACTGCATCTCAATTAAAATAAAATAAAAAATGCACACATTTACTCTGACCAAATATTCATTATAGCAGGGTGGCGAGGGAAGCTCAGGTGCTACTTTTGACTATGTATCATGCTGCTTGGGTATTTCCTAGGATGGTGTTTAGCTTTGCTAAGAAATAAAATTAAAGAGGAGCAGACATGAAATGCAACTCCTCTTTCACTGAACTGGAGCATTTGACCGGATCGGCCATCATACAATTAAAGGAGTTGAGGGAGCCCGTACACCAAGTGAGGTGTATATTTTTTAGCTGACTTGCCTGGTTTCCGAAATAGTTTGCTCTTCCATTGGAGGATTTTTGGGCTTTATGTAAGTTTTTTCCATTTGGATATGGTTCCATTTTTCATTTTCAGTTTTGATCTTGGTTTTTGGGTTTCCAGAAACAAAAAGATGGAAACTTCTCAATTTTTTGTGTTCGAAAAAAATAAGGCCATCGTTTCATATTGTTTCATTTCAGTATGAAAACGGTTCAAGAAAATCTGAAAACAACATTTTTTCCCCTAAAACTGGAATATTTTCAGAAAAAATTTTCTGAAAGTAAGTTTCAAAATTGGTGTACCAAACGTGATCGCGATGGTCTCGGCAAAAACAATTTTCGGGAACTGGTTTGCCAACATGATTTCACCGAATAACAGAAAACAAGAACTGAGACTGTAACCAAACAGGATTAGAGCAAATATCTAGGGCAGTTTCTTTTGTTCTTGTTTGGTATGCAGAAGTTCTACACTGGCAGAACCCCCTTTTGATTCCCATGTAATATATGTACTTCACGTATATACATTTCCAAAAATGCAATTAATCAAATTATCTCATGACAGCAAAAATATTTGATAAAAATCAGAAACCTCAGAGCAAAATAAAATAAATACGGGAAAGAAGGACTGTGGAAAACAAAGGAGCAAGATACAGGTGAAGATTAACCTTAAAAAGATATGGGCTATGATTAGAACAAACCAAAAGAACGCGTAAGTTGATGCAAAAGACATCATAAATTTCCAAGGCCACACATAAATGTGATACAAAGAAACAGAATAACAAATTAGGAAAATGCAAAATATGATCTAAGTACGCTATAAGCTATTTCAAAGGAATTATCGTAACAACATAAAAAAATTAGCAAAACGCAAAATATGTAAACCAGCAAGTAAGTAATAGTCCCTAACGGCTAAACTCAATTACAAGTTCACAACAACCAAGAGGCTAATTGTTGATTTACATCAAAAAGCACATTCCAAGAAGAAAAAAGAACAAGAAAAAAAAAAAAAAAAACTGAATCCACATAATGAGATGGATTATGCAATCCCCAAAATTGATTAAGTAGGTTGATAGAATAGGATAAACCAAAAAAAATTCTTCCCCTAAATTATCTCAGAAACCATACAGAGATCTAGCAAAATTGAAAGCGAGAAAGACAAAATGTACGTTCAAATTGAATGTGTGAGTGAGAGAGAGAAGAGACCCTAACCATCGTAGAGTCCAGTTTGATCCCGCGCTTTGCGGCGACTTCCTCACTGCCATTCCTGGGTCACCAGAGTTCATTTGATTCAGCAGGAGAAGACTCAGAAGAGAATGAGAGATTACAACAATTTCAGTTGAGCCGAGCGATGAGAGAGACTTCCGTCCAATCGGATCGAGAGAGAGAAGGCCCTAACACGTTTGTTTCAATTCCCAGCTGTTAAGGCGCCATTTTGCGGTAATGGGTGGGTGGTGCCGTTGAAGGGGATGGCCTATTAGCGGGAGTCTGCGGCGGCGGTGGCGGTGGCGGCGGCGGCAGCATGGACGGAGGAGATGGGGTGGATGGGTCTTGGCTTGGGGGGTAAGAGGGGAGAGAGAGAGGTGGTGGGATTGAAGGAAGAAATAAGGAGTTGGGTGTTGTCGAGCGCAAAAATGGTGCTTTCCAGAGTTATCTATCCCTCCCACCTGCTGCACACACACACATATACACACATACGAGAGGGTGGACAGACCCATCGCAATCTTCTATTATGATCAGAGATTATATTATCAGCAAGTGAATTAAATAAATAATTTATAATTTAAAAATAATTGTAATTTAAAATTTATAAGTAGTTGCATAGTTATTATAATAACAGTTGTTAATCCAATTTCAAAAAATACAGATTCTCCTTTATAATAAATATATGCACTTTTCTTTGCATTATAGAGAAACAAGTAGAAAGATAGAGAGGAGCGGGGCAGACTTTAGATGAACTGACGGCCTAGAATTCCATTAACAGCGTCTACGTTTCTAAAAATGATGAACTTCTAACATTTTTCAAATGGAGTCAAGGCCGAAGGATAGGGGTGTTTGGAAAAAAAAAAAAAAAAAAAGCTATAAACTATTAGTTTTAAAAAGTCATTTATTTAGATTTTAGAGGACTTTTACATGCTTAAGTTAGGTCTAAAAGTTTATTTTTTTCAAGAGTTAAACACTATTTAAAAGTCATAAATTTAAGTTATAAGTTACTTAAAAAAATCACCATCCAAACGCCCTAATAATTGTAGTTGAGAGAGTGAAACAAGGATAATTAACCCAGACAAACAAAAAGAAAAAATTTGTTTTCTACTTTGTGAAAACAAAAACTAAAATAGACAAACTCTTGTTAATAATCCATGTTTTTCATGAAAATGAAAACATATATTATATGAAGGAAAAGTTTAACAACATAATCAATAACTTAATAATGAACCGACCTATTATATAGGCTTAGGAAAGCAATTTCCAGTTCGATTTTACCAAACTCGAAACTCATCAAGATCTTAGGCTCTGTTTGTTTCACCAAGTATATCGGAAAACAATATTTTCTGAAAAATTTAAAAAAAAAAAAAAAAAACGAAAACCGGTTGTTCATAGCCTCGAAGCCTATTTCTATCTGAAAAACTGAAAGTTTAGTTGTTTGTTTATTTGAAAATTACTAAACTTTTAGAAAATATATTTCAAACCATTAGAAAAATATTGAAATTATATTTTGGAAGTTGTTTTAAGAGGCAGAATGGAAAGATTTGGGTCAAAATGTTTAAAAAAGAAGAGTTCAATTCTCTCTCAATCACATTTTATCTATCAATGCCTTAATCCGTTAGGATTCAATTAGTTCAAATTTGTTAGGGTAAACAAGCATTTTGTCCCTTCAACTTTACCTCATATTTCAATGTCATTTTTAAATTTTAATTTCTTTTATTTAAACCCTCTAACTTAAAAAAAGTCGATGGGCCTATTTGGGAACAGCTTATTGTTTGAGCTTATTTGGCTTTTTGCTTAAAAAAAAGCATGAAGTGTTTGGTTGAGTACTTTTTTAGCTTAAAAAAATAGCTTTTTCTGCTCTTTTTTAGCCTAATAAGCTTACAAGCAAAAAACTAAAAATTTGATGTTTTTTGTACTTAAATCACTATAGAGGAAATTAATAAAAAATTTTAAGCTTTTAAAATATTCTCTACCAACACTAACCACCACCGCCACTACCACCCACCAAACACCATCACCACAGTCGCCACCATCCCACCCACTAGCCCCATCACAACCACTCACTACCTCCAGCAACTAGCATTGTTGTTGTTGCCCACCACTATCTTTGCCGCCACCCCACCAACCACCACAATTGCCACCACCCTACTGTTGTGCTCCCATTTTTTGTACTCGAGATAATATGTGGGAAACACACAGTACTCTCTTGTTAGAACTCATCATAAACAAGTGCAACTATATTTAAATTGAAAATTGATTTGAATAAAAATTTTTAGAAAATATTTGGAGTCATCATGTAACTTTGTTAAAGTGAGTTAGGTCACCTAAAACTAAATACAATCCGAAGATTAAACTTAGAGGATTTGAAAAGGTTTTGAAAAATTTTCTCAAGAGGACAAAACAGGTTGTTTTGCAACTTTTGGAAAGATTTAAGTCATTTTTTAAAATAACTTCGTTTTTTGTCTTTCGAATACAGTGATTCTAAGTTTGTAGGTTGGTTACGTATAGAAAAGATGCACTAAGTTATCACCCTATCTCGCTCTTGAGATACCTACATGTATTTTCACTCTAAGTTTACTCATTTAGAATCTCTAGTTGTCCAATGTTTAATTATATCTACTTTGAGAATTTTAGAAAGAAGTTTGAGCCATCACTTTAGGAATGATATGATACATGATATGCAAGTGTATGAAAATAATTTGAAAAGAAATTTTAAAAAAGGAAAATAAAATTTTAAAAAAGGTTGCGACCGCACCCATAAAGGTTGCATACGTATCTCTTTGTTGGGAATCAGGTCAGTCATAGTTCAGCTTCAAGGTCTGATTGAAAATAAACACTTTGGAATTTTGTTTGATTTGAAAAGACAATTTGGGGCATTTGAAAAGTTTGACTTGAAAAGGGTTTGCTTTAAACTTTAATTTGAAGATTTGAAATTAAACTTTGATTTAAAAGTTGAAATTGAACTTTGCAATAGAATTTGAGACTCATTTTGAAAATTTTGTGTGAAACCCTTAATTAAGTAAATTTTGGGATTTTGTCATATACCTATACTTGACATGATGTGTGTAAAGTTATGAGATGATTTACTCTGATATCCTTTATATTTATGCATGGTTAGTTTATGGTTTCATAAGGTAATTGTTTTTCTTCCGCTACATTCTATTTGTTGGGTGTGGATTAAGGTGTCGTTCGTAGGTACAGTGACCTGTGCGATTACGCCCCACCTAATACGACATAATTAATGTCTAATTGGGATGGGGGTATGACATTTTGAATTGAATTTTGAAATTATCTTGACTTGCATTGGAGCTTGAAAACCATCTTGATTTAGAAGAAAGTTGAAGCTTCCTAATTTAAGGTTAAAGTTGAACTCGGATTTTGGCCTTCTAAGGTCTATGTAACCTAGCGTTTAAAAATGCACTTGAAAAGTTTGATTTTAGAAAATTTCAAATTAGAAAAAATTTATTTTAGAAAATTTTCGATTTTAGAAAAGTTCTATTTTAGAAAAATTTCTGTTTTATGAAAGATTTAATTTTAGAAAGATTTAATATAGGAAAAGTTTGAATTAAGAAATGTTTGAATTTGGAATTTAGAAACTCAAGATTTGGAAATATTTTATTTAAAAAACCTTGAATTTGAAAAATTAAGTTTGAAAAATGTTTGACCCAGATTTGAGGTAACTATGGACTAAAGCACTCTTAGGACCTAGAGTTTATGTAATGCACTTAAATTGGAAAGATTCGATTTCAATTGAAGAAGAAAAGTTTCGTTTTTTAAAAGTTTTGAAATTAGAAAACATCGAATTTAAGAAAGATTGAAATTAGGAAAGATTAGATTTTTTTTTCTAAAATAGAATATTAGATTTTACTTTCAAAAATAAAATATTTGATTCGGTTTTCTATTTGGGACAAGATTTGATTTGACTTGAGATTGAAAAATTTTAATTTTAGAAATCTATCATTTTATGTGACTTTTGTATTAAGAAATATATGATTTGATGCAAATAGAAGATATGATTTTATGTGAGAATTTTAGGGTTTCCTAAATAGAGACTCTAGGGCTTTAACTTTGACTTCAAGACTCATGGAATTAAAGCTTTTAGAAAGTAAATCTTTAAGAAGAACTTTTAAAGAGTGGATTTGCAAAACTTATTTTATAAAGGTTTGAATATAGACTTTTGAAAGTCTCTTGAATATCTCACTTTCCTAAAACTATTCTAATTATGAAAAGACTATAACTATTCTAGGATTATGATTTTGACAACAACTAGAGTTTGAAACTCTAAGATAGACCTTGATGATCTCTTTAAATATAACACTCACCTAAAATAACCGTAACCATAGAATGGCTAGAATCACTTTAGAGTTGTGATATCTTAAAAAACAATTTAAGATTTGAACACAAATTTAAATCTTGATAGTCATATTGAATATAACATTCTCCTAAAATAACCCTAACCATTAAATGACTTGAATCATCTTAGGGTTGTGATTTTAAAAATAATTTTGAAAGAAAAGGGTTTGAATGTAAGTTTTGAAAGCAAACTTTAATGCAAGTTTGAAAATATCTTTAAATGCATGATTATGATAATAACAATGCAATAAGGACATGAACATACAAGGTTAGGTTTTACCACATAATTAAAGGGACCGAACCCACAACATCTTAGGTTAAACTCAAAGAAAATATCCGACATGGTGATTCCCTCCAAGATCTTCTTAGGCATGATCCTTTTTAATTGCATAATCCTTTAACACTTGCCTAAAATGCTTGACATATTCAAATAGCATACCTCTCTGAAACTTGATTTTCTCACCTTCTTTAAGCTCAAAAAATTGTCCCCTTGTATACCTTTCAATATTAATGGCTTCCACATTCAACTCCTTATCAGTGCTACTCTCACTTTCACCTCCAATATCTTTCTGATCAACCCATTCTTCATTCTCTAAATCAGTAAAACTAAATGCTGCCTCATCCTCACCATGATCATTAGGTTCATTAACTACCTCAGTCCAGTTAATGTCAAGATATTTATCTAATACCTCATTATAAATCCTAGGACCCTTTCCCCTATCTACTCCATGGCCAGAACCAGAAGTAGGTCCAGATACAGAACCTCCTAATCCACCATTTAATGTCACAACTTCATTAGTTTCTAAATACAACTCAATTACCCTAAATATACTATGTAAGGTAAACATGATTGCAACATCACCATCTAAATTAACCTCCATTCTACCTTCTGTACCAGGGATCCCACAATACAAGTTAAGTGTTGCCCCTGTACTTGTAGCCACATCTTTAAGTGCTACTTCACAGCAGTCAGACATCAGTTGTAAATAACATGTTTTTTCACAGTTCACATTCATGATCCAAGAAACATTTCCACAATAATGGACTCTTAAATCAAATACCTTTGAATCCATGATAACCTGAAACCAATCTTGATCACAAAATCAACGTATAAATGACACCTTCATCAGTATTTGGAGGATTTCAGAAAAACGATCAACCCAGAAATTAGGGCTTTTAACTAAATCACAACAAAATCACAACATGAAAGTAGATATTAGGGATTTCAACAAAGTTGTAGTGCTTTATATGAAAATTGATAAAGCCATAATTGTCTTTGAAAAAATCATGACTTAAACGTTGAGTAACAAGAAGAGTCAATCAAAATTGAAATCACAACATGAAAGCTAGATACTCTTCATAATAGAAATTAGAGCTTTTAACTATTTCACAACATAATCACAACATAAAAAAAACAGATATTAGGGATTTCAACAACGTGGTAGTGGTTTTAATCAAAATTGACAAACACATAACATGTCTTTTGGAAAATCATAATAAGCAACCACATACCTTGAATCATCGTTAGATACTCTTCTTCAGGTCAATTCTTCATTTTTGTTTCAAATTTGTATATATTTCTCTCTGAGTCTAATATTGCAACATGTTCTTCAAATCCTTCGGTGTTGTTCTTCTTATCTCAAAGGGTTCTCAGAATATGGATGGTCTCTCCACTTTCTTAGTACATGAAGAGTCATATGCATGCATACGGAGAGAGACAAATTGGCGCTATTCTTTTAGCGCTCCTTTCCTTAGTAACTAGACACTGATCAGATTGGATATTTGAAAGGACCCATAAGGAGAGGGTCGTTAGGACTTTACACAATATATCCAAAATATATGGGATTTTTAGTGTTAAAACATTGTTATGCAACGTCAAGGCAATGTGGTATTTTACATGATATGCTAACATCGTTGGGAAACAAACTCTAACAGGAAGTGCAGTGTAATTTCCCAAACGTGAGGGGTACTTTGTGTATTAATCCGAAACCTCAAGGGTAGTTTGTTTAATTTGCCCAATAAAAAATAACATATATAAGAATTTTAAAAAGTTAAATTGTTTTAAAAAGAGCATTATTTATAGAAATTTGAATAGATCATTAGATTTAGTTACTATATTGATTATAAAAAAATCATGATATATATAGTTTTAATATATTTTATCTTTAATGACTTTTAAAATTTTCATATTGAAAGGATGACAATTCAAAAATATTACTATATTAATTAAAGTACCAATGGCTTTAAGACATTTGTATTTTTATATTTTTTAAATTTAAAAAATTGACAAAAATTGATCAAGAATTTGAAACTCAAAGACATCCTAACCAATTGCTATAATATATAGTGTATATATATGTATATACTTTTCTTTGGTTTCGAGAAAGAGATAATAAATATTCTTATATTTTAAGGCAGCACCCTGAAAGCTGCTTACCTCTTTCACTTGTCAAAAATATCATTAAAATTTCTAAAGTTTGCAGATTTGTTTTCACTTTATCAGTTGAAGCTATTAAGGATAATTTTGACCATTTCAATTCCTTTTACAATTAAATGTTAGTTTTTACCTCCTTCAAGTCTTAGAACTGCTAGCACACGCATCACCTGTGCCCTACCCTCTAATGTAAATAAAGAAATGAGTGGATCAGACTTCTCTGAGAGATAAATTGACGGGCTTGGGTTTCTCAAAACTAAGATATATTTTAGGGGTTTTCTGTTAGAGGGAATGAAAAATGAGACTGAGCTATAATTGGAGGATTGATAGTTTATCAACTGAAAAGAAAAACACCTATATTAATGTTTTCTGTATTTTTAGAAACAGAAAACAAAATATGCCCCTAATTAGACAACCCCTATAAATAATGCATGTTGTTCATGATAGTAAAAATATAAATATATATTATATATAAGAAAACATTTAATAACATAGATTGAGAAAAGCGGGTCTAGCCTAGTGGTAGTGGTGCCCCACTTAGATCACGAGTTTATACATTCAATGCACTCTTTCCTCCCCAAGACTTTGGCCCACTAATATATTTAGAAAAAAATTTAAAAAAAAATTGACACAGAGCAAGTCTATGACAAGATCGATTTCATGAGAAGATGAGCTCTCGATTTTTTCACCTACACGTGGGGTTGGTATATTCCTCTCATTGAGGCAAGTCTTATAGGTATAATCAGAAAATAAAATAAAAATGGGCCTATATCGATCAAATAGGATAAAGTTGAATCAAATGCAAGGGGGCTATTCCTTATCAATGCTTGTGATCAGACGTACGAGTGTCTCAATTTTTCATGCAATATTGAATCTAAGTAGGGGGATAATGGATAATTACATGAGCTTGAGCTCATGGTAGCTTCTTTCCATTATATATATTCGTACATATATACACATAGTGTTTTGAGTGGTTTTTTTTCAAGTTAGTCAATCTCTCGTATGCAACTCAAATATCAAATCTTGTTTTACAGTGTGTTCTTCTTCTTCTTTTATTTTTTTTTTTCAAAGAATTGAGATTTCCTATGAAAATACATCTCAACTAAAAAACCATATAGTTGAGTCAAGTCTCATACAAGTCTAAAGAAATTACAAGTTTTTTATGTTAAAAATAATAATTAAGAATTATACAGAAAAAAGGGTGCTATGCTGGTATGTACAAAAATATCTAAAGAATAACAAACGTATTTATTATGAAATTACTATTCTTTTAGAAAATCTATGCAAAAAATCCCACATAAAATGATCCAACAATAGCATTATTGTAATTAAAACCCATCACGGTTTGTGTTTTGTTTTAAAATAAATTGCTCTTATCTAACCTCATATTCCGATGATAAATCTGTATGAAAATTTTTCAATTAGTATAACATTACCCATTTATTATGCAAAATTAGTGAAATCAGTTGCAATTTCCAACGCATAGTTCAGTTTACCAAACTCCTCTTAAGAGGCAAAACAAACAAAAAGAATTAAAAAAAAGGAAATTCAATTACCGTCCAATCCATGAGCATAATAAGAAACATTAGACACAGTCGATTCAAGGAAAACTACTGGGAAATTTCAACCTTAGTTTCACAAATACATGGATGAAGAGAGTTTAAAACATAATATAGGTAACGCTGGGAACAGATAACCAAGTTTGATAGATAGATATAGATATAGACGAAGATACAGATATAGATTATGATCCAGCTCCTCCTCTTGTGATTAATGAAGAGGGTGTCAACCAGACAAGGCTGTAGGCATAATCATGCCAGAAGTACCACCACTCATACTTCTCACGACTTCCAAATGTGAAGGTCTCTCCAGTCTTGACATTGTGAGCAATATAGGGGCCCGGTGAGAACGAGACACAGAAGAGCACCACTTCACCGTTGTCCACCCAAGCAATTGGTATAAAAATCGTCTTAACAGCAGGCCGAGAGAGCAAGCCTTTAAACGCGTGCCTTGAACTACGTTTTTTAAAATCCCATTCAATTCTGTAGAGCTTCTTCCACTCACCACTCATGGGATCAGACAAGTCCCAAACATCCCATAGTATTATTCCAGAAGAGCACACGAACTGAACCATACAAGATAGGGATTTTCCCTTACTACATAGTCAACAGCAAAATATCCTCCTTCACGAACTGCAGTTGGGCTAGGAAACTCATAAAACATTTCAGATTCCACGTCCAAAGTCACAACGAAAGAAAGAGCAAAATGAGCCCAATAAAGAAATCCTCCTTTAGAGAATGGAGGATACCAAAATAAATTTCGACAAGAATTAGGTAATTTTTTACTATTAGTAATCAGTTTCCATGCTTCATCTTTGCCCAGAGTAACTACCATGCAATCAAAGTCTTGGCATTCAAAATTGGAACCATATGCGAACACCACTTTATATTCCCTCGTTAAACGAGCACATGCTAATGAGCAATAAGAGTAGTGATAAGAAGGGCAACTACTAAGTGGAGGAACAGTTACCCCTTTCTTCATAAGGGGATTTGCAACATGAATTGTCCTATACTGTTTATCCCTGAACAGTACTAGACCATCACAAGTAGCCAAAACCTTGATAGGAAATGGAAAACTTACCTTGGTCACTTTAGCATTTGTTTTTCCCAATTCCTCAAAACATGCAGTACACGGAGACAGTTTGTATTGGGCGAACAAGCAGGTAGTAGCAGAACGACGGACATGTTCATTGATGAAACAAGGGTTATGGATTATGCCATACCACTGCCAACAAACATACTTCGCCGAATTGTAAAGAATATCGGCAGGAAGCCTGACAAGGATGGAGAATACAATCTCTTCTGGAAGAGAAGGTATGCAGCTCTTCTTCTTTCTATTAGAACACGCAATGGATTCAAACTTACTGCGCCTGACACTCCCATTTCGAACTTTCCCCGCATGCATCTAATAAAGATACACATTTTATTAAACAAATTAGTAAGAGGAGACCAACAAGCCTATGAATTCAAAAAGAATAAATAAAGAAACACAATAATACTTATCATAAAAAAAAGAAACAGAATAACAAATCACCAAAACAAATTAGGAAAATGCAAAATATGATCTAAGTACACTATAAGCAGCTTCAAAGGAATTATCAAAACAAAATAAAAAAGTAGCAAAAGGCAAGATATGTAAAACAGCAACTAATAGTCCCTAATGGCTAAACTCGATTACAAGTTCACAACAACGAGAGGCTAACTGTTGATTTACATCAAAAAGCACATACTGAGAAGGGGAAAAGAAAAAAAAAAAAAAAAAAACAGAATACACTCATTGAGATGGATTATGCATTCCCTGAAATTGATTAAGAAGGTTGATAAAATAGGATAAACCAAAAAAAATTCTTTCCCTAAATTATCTCAGAAACCATACAGAGATCTGCCGAAATTGGAAGCGAGAAAGACAAAATTTATATTCAAATTGAATGTGTGCCCGAGAGACGAGACACTAACCATCGTACAGTCCAGTTTGATCCCGTGCTCTACGGGGGATTTCCTCACTGCCATTCCTGGGTCACCAGATTTCATTTTTGGAAACGCTTGGGGAACATTTTGAAAACTCTTGGGAAATGCTTAGGATACTTTTGAGATACTTAACGGAAACGTGTGGGAAGCATTCCAGAAACTTATGGGAAACCCCTTGGAAACTATTTGGAAACTTGAAGTAGGGTTTTTATACATGTTTTTCTTAATTTCCAACTAAGTATCTAGTACATTTTTTATATAAGTTTCCACTAAGTCTCTCAAATGTTTTCATTAAATTTCCTAAAGGTTTCCTTTAAATTTTGCAAAAGTTTCTTACTAACATTCCTATTAAGTTTCCTAATCGATTCTTAATCATTTCCTCGCTTTCCGTCTCCGCTATATTTTTTTTCCGTGCTTCTCACTTCCATTTCCCTTAGCATTTACCGCATCCACTTCTCATTTTGGCAACTATGGTTTCAACAAATTCCTAAGAAAAGTTCTTGATTTAGCAAAGCATCTAAAGCACATGGTTTCTCTGTCAACAAGATCCTAGGCCACCTCGAAATGGATTAATAAGCAAAGCATTCAGTATATCGTATAAAAGGGAAAAACAAACATAAAGCAAGCTTTGATCCAAAATAAAATAAAAAATAAAAAATAAAGCAAGCTTTTGTATCCACACAATTGTCAGGCAACCTTGAAGATTCAAGATTCCTCAGAATATTGCAAAACCCAAATCTTCATAATCGAAACCCTATTTCCAAAAGCATATGCAAGCACCACTCGTTACAACACCACTCTCCGCCAACTATACATACATACACGTACATATAATTTCTTGCAATAACACAATCAAATAATTAAGATTTTGGGGGCCAAACAAGCGAATATTTCAGAGAAATCAGAGTGATAAAGACAGTATATTTGGAGAAAACAATGAAAGAAATATGTGATGAGAGGGTGCATAAAGAGAGAGACCCCAATGTTTGGTGGCATAGCGGCCGAGTCGAGGTTCGTTGTCAAGAGGCGATGCAGGGGAAGGAGTGGTAGACCAAAGAGAGCTGTTGAGTCGACGAGGGACTCTTCTTCACCATCTCGATCTCAGCCGTGGGTCTGAGAGCAATCCTCGCGAAAGCAATCATAGTGCGAGAGAAAGTATCGCTCTCAACGGATCCAGGCCCTAATTCTTTAAGTTATTTGTGATTCTAGGACCGGACGGTTCTCTCAAACCGGACCGTTTATTGAACCGGTTCCCAATTTTTCCTGTCGAATTGATCCGATGTTTAAAATATTGGAGAAGAATAACCGTTCTCTCTACTGTGTGACCGACAGCCATAGTCAAGGCTTTGGGAAACTTCATTACTACTCTATTCGATCTCTGGCTACTGTTTATATGTTCGATGCGTTAGTTTGACCAAGTTTTGAAACAGCGAACTGAAAAAATAATTGGATTATGATTCTACAATCATAATCCAACCGTGACGTTATAATTATATATTTAATATGTTAAAAATTATACATATATAAAGCATCATTGACTTTGGCATTTTAAGCATACAATTAAACAAGCAAAAAAATTTCTACATAAAAAGTAGGCAATTAAGCATAGTTGATTCATCTCTCCTAATGTCTTATATTCAAAAAAATCATATTGAGATTCATCCCATATCCATGAAAACAAAATGAAAATAAAGAGTGATATTTGGTAATAGGGCTTTTCATTTCTGGAAAATTAATATTAGCACAACAATTGAGCCCAGTGGAAGCAGTCTACCAGAGAGAGAGAGAGAGAGAGAGACAGATTTGGTATTAGAGCTTTTCATTTCTACTAAAGGCAGTCAGCAAGAATATAACCACTACTCCAATATCACTACTTCTCTTCCTAGCTTCCAAAGCAATCAAACATCAAAGCCACCAAGACTCGTATAAATATACACGCACACATATGTACAGGAGTATCAATGTACATATATAAAAATAAATAGGGCTGGTCCATTGATCACCCAAAACCACCGGCAAGCTTTAGCAAACAACCGCGGTGTCCCAAAACCACCAGTAGGCTTCAAAGACCACACCCCAAAACGGCTGACCCATTGATCATCCACAGCTCCACCAAATCCATACCTTCAAGGAGTTGAGAAGAGCCATGAAACCCCGAAGAACTAAAGAACTCTGTGTGTGTGGGAGGAGCATGGGGGTGTCGCTAGAGAGAAGGTTGAAGCAGAGTTGTGAATGGCGTGAAGGGCGAGTTGAACGAACCCCTAACTTCTCCCCTGAATGCCCTCTTGTCACACACTTCAAGAAGCAGCTAGTTTTACAAAACTGCCAACGGTTCATGTGGCTGACGGTTCAAACCGGGTTCACTCCCACTACGAACGGTGTTTTCCGTTGTCCGGGTTGATAGGGCTGACCAGACCATTTCAATTGTGAAAGTTTGCATTTTTCAAGCTTGATTCGTGAGATTTCTATGAGGAAAAAACTTTTTGTTTTGTAAAATATGCCAGATCTGAATGAGGTTGCTGATTTTGACAAAAAATTATTCATTTTCTTGGCCACTGATTGATGGATTTTGGGCAGAAATATTTTCTTTTCGTCTGGTTTTTATTGGAGCTTGTCATGAACTCATTCTTGTACGTCTTGCTCTTTCTTTTTTTATTTTTTGCTTTATTTGAAGATTTTTTTTTGTTGCAAATAATGTAATACCTCTATTAAAAAATTCTACTTGCTAGGTTGGTTTTTCCTAACTGTATTGGAATAAAGAAAATTATGAAGCCGCTGCTAAGGATCTCACCTGAGGGATCCCTTTTTGTTTATGTTTTCTCTCATAATATTTTCTTTCTTTTGGTCTATTGTTTACCATTCATGGAATTTAGCATTTCAAGGTGGACTTGTGTTACTTGTTTGTGGTGGGTTTCTCAGCTTCAGTTCCATTTGTTTGGTTTTTGTTGGAGCTTATCATGAATGGTTCTTGAATGAGCTTTGTTTTTTTTTTTTTTTTTTTTTTGCATTATTGGAAGATATCATTTTTTTTTATTTTTTTTGTTGTTACAGACAATCAGTACTCTGTTAAAAAATTCTACTAGCAAGGTTTTTGGTTTTTTTTAGTTTTAATGGAATAAAGAAAATTGTGAAGCCGCTAATGATCTCACCTGAGGGATCCCTTTTTGCTCATTTTTTCTCATAATATTTTCTTTCTTTTGATCTATTGTTTGCCATTCATGGGATGTTGCATTTTAAGTGGACTTGTGTTAGTTGTTTGTGGTGGGTTTATCAACTTCACTTCCCTTCATTATTTTTTGTTTCTGTACCTTCTCTTTGTCATGTTAGGAATATGGTAGGTTTGGAATTCGCTTTTTAAGAAGAAAATAGTGTCACCTTCTACTGAATAAATGTGGAAGTGTCTGGACAATAATGCTTACATGGTAGGGAGAATCATGGAATCATGGCGATTCCCAGAAGTGGGTTTTCCAAATATTATGTAATTTTGATTTGCAACAGCTCTTCACTTATTATATGTGTAGGTTGGTATTAATTATCTATTTAAACTAATACATGATTTATTAAGAGAACAATTATCTATATCTAGTTTTTGACAATACTTATTTTTATTGGTTATGTATCATGCATAGTAACAACCACATGGAACTAACTCCACTGGTGAATGGAGAAAGACCAGTTTCGGAATGGTTTCCAAGCTGAACTTGAGAAACAAGTTTTGAAGGCATTTCCTGGAACTGACTTACAAGCTTCTCCACATATTGAGTCTAAGATAAAAACATGGAGGAGTCAATACAAAGTCTTATTACTATGTTGAGAACAAGTGGATTTGGGTGGAACAATACTCAAAAGATGATTGAAGTTGACAGTGATGATGTGTGGGAGACTTGCGTTAGGGTGTTTGGATTTTTTAAAAATTATCAGTGTTTGTTTTACTTGCTAGAATTGGAGGTTTATAATACTGGTATGTGGATAATGTAGAGAGATGTTGAAGCTAAATCTGCGGAATAGGCCAGGCCGGCTCACCCCATAAGCGGGTGACGCGGCCACCTTACGCCCCAATTTTTTAGTCTCAAATTTAAAAAATAATTTATTTTAAAATAAAAATCTATATATTCTCAAAAAAAATTAAAAAAAGACCCGGATCAAGATGAAAAAAAAAAAGTTAGTAAAAAAAAGAAGCCCAAAATCACCTATAATAGTGAACTTTAGGAACAAAATATCAGTTTAACTAATAAATAAGTTGTATAAATAAAGAAAATTTTAAAGGCTCCAAACTTCTTTAAAACTTTTACATGCTATAATTAAGCCCTATATGGGTTATATAATTTAAAAAAAAAAAAAAACCCAATCCCATATGAGAAAAAAAAATCATCCAAAAAGAAGGCCAAAAATCAACACATAATAGTTAACTTAGAAAAAAAAAATCTAGTTCAACCCAATAAAATAAATTGTACAAAAAATTTTAAATGCCATAGATGTTTTAAAACTTTATATGTCATAGTAGATTTCTATTCTATATTTTTTTTACAAAAAAAAGCCCATAAACAACACACGAGTTGATTTCAATACAACCGATTTAATCCAAAATTTTTACGACAATTTGAAAAATATATAAAACGCCCTCCTTAAAGTTGTCGCCTTAGGGCGCAAAATGCCTTGAGGATTGGGGTGTTCTGTTTGGCAAAGATAGGACCAAGGGGGAATTAGCTGAGAGCGCTGCTGATGCTGCTGCCGCCATTGAAATGGAAGATCAACTTGGGAATGGTGATGATACTCCTGTCAATGGTGCTGCTGATATTGAGTGTTCCATGTCAGTTACTTGGAACTCCAACAAAGGTGACTACAGCATGGGGGCTAATAAAAGAGGTAGGACAAGTGAGGTAATTTCAAAAGAACTGAGTGAGATGGCTGAACCTTTTGGGTCATTCTTTGACAACACAAACGCTAGGATAGTTGATTTTGCTCACCGTATTGGTTATGCACATGACAAACCCGATGCTAGGAGGAAGGTAACTGGATCGAGAACTTCGTGAGCTCCGACTGAACAGCAATCAGAGGCTGAGGGCAGCAAGTATGCTTGTGCAAGATGCTCAAAAGGTGGACCTGTTCTTTAGTCGGCCAGAAGAGGATAAGATGGAGTGAGTTTGCCTCTTGTTGGGGGGTATTTCCGATGCCTTCTGGAATGGGAATGTTTTAAGACACTTCTTATTATATTAAGCTAATGTATGTGTGAATATGTATGCAGTGTAGTAGGGTGCACCTACTACGAAATTAAAAACTATAAGTGGGTTTTTGTCACTCAGTACAATGACATTGACAACATTTTCCCAACAAGGCACGTGTGCATTCCAATATGAATATGTGATGTGCTAGTTTTGTTCTTTGGTAGATGGGGACGTAATTTCGGCTTGTTTACTACTGATGCATGTATAAATGGATATCTAGTTATGTAACATATGTTTTCCTAATTGCACATTTGAATTACAACTATTATCTTTAACATGAAATTTGAAATACGATATGCATAGGTAAATTTGTTGCCTATAACTTGTGAATTTTAATTTAATCAGATTTTATGCTGCATATATCAGGAAACAGCAAGAAGGCAATGGTATTATGTTGTGTTTAATTGTAGAGATGCGTACCTGGTATTTATAATTCATGGGTAGAATGCAACCAGCAGGAGGTGTTGAGGTTTACTGGGCCATCATTGCAAGTATGCCTTACTTGAAGAGGCTGAAAGTGCATTCAACAGTTATTTAGAAGGGCAGCGTGTTCGTCCATTCGTGAGTGATAAAAAAATTGTGAATATGGACATTGGTGCTCCTCCAACTGTTGAGGGAACTGCACTTTCTCCTCCACTTATAAATGCAGGTTGCTACAATGGTGGGTCTGCTGGGGTTTTCTGGTTTGTACTTGGTGTTGTTGTGACACTTCTCATTTCAGCTTGCTTTAAGGTTGGTTTAATTTCGTGGTGAAGGCTGGTTTTGGTTTAGACTTTGGACAAGATATGTTATGAACATGTATTAATCTTTTCCAATGAAAATCTGTTGGTATGTAATATTTGAAGATGAAGATTAACCTCAAAGATATGGGCTATGATTAGAAAAGAATACAAATAAAGAGAAATAAGTAACTTGATGCAAAAGACATAAATTTCGAAGGCCACACATAAATGTGATTTGTTCAAGTTCTTGCATATTTGATTTCTGAAACAGACAAGGGGTCTTGGAACTAAGAGTTCAAAGATTGGTAATCCTAGGACTCCTAGTCCTAAACTATTCTCAAGTCCCATGTTTGTCTAATCATCAAATAAAGTTGGGATAAAGATACAAAATGACCACATTACCCCTATCTAACAAAATACTAATAAAACACTCAATTAATAATATTAAATTATGTTATATATAATATATAGTAGTAATATAATATAATATTTTATATATGATAAATCTATTAAAATATTATATGATAATATATAGTATTGCATATAATTATGATATATAATATTCACCATATTTTTATTTATTATATGGTAGTATAATATTTTTCTATATAATATTATATAATAATAATACCTATTTTATTATAAAATAATGTTATAATTTGTAAAAGTAATATAATGTATATATACTAATATTATAATATTATATAATATTTTATAAATGTAATATTACCATGTTTTAATATATTATAATATAATATTATATACAGTAATGTATTACGTATACAGTATTATATATATTTTAAAATATAATATTATACAATATTACCGTATTTTAATATTTATAATATAATATAACATATAAAATATATAACATATGTTGACTAGGGATAGTTAAGTTGTTTTAACCTTATCCTCTTTTCACTCTAGTCTTGAGATTAACAAAATCACCTTTCCAGAATTAGTTAAGAATTAGTATGTGGTACTAGTAGTCTGAATTGAATTGTTAGTCCCGGCTCTATTTGGTAATCAAACTCAGGATAAGTCAGGACTCACTGTCCAATCCAGTCTTGTCCTGCAAATCAAACGTGATTCAAGTCCAGTAAAAAAAGAAACAGAATAACAAACCAAAATAAACCAATTAGCAAAGCGCAAAATATGAGCCAAGTACACTATTTTTGGTTGAGTGGTTTTTGTGCTCGGTTCGAGGAAACAAAGCCATGGTTGTTAATGGATGGTTCAGAGATAAGATTAGAGATAGAAATTAGGGTATGAGAGACAAGGAGGGTGGGCCGTTGGTGTTTTTGATAAGAACTTTCATCTATTAGGTTGCGGTCCCGTTGTTTTCTGGACTCTGTTTGGTTGAGTGGTTCGTGTGCTCGGTTCGAGGAAACAGAGTTCAAAATGCCAGGATATTTGAAAACATTAAGGTACCGTTTGGTGGACCTTCAAAAACGACTTCTAAAGCCCAAAAGTCCTACCGATAAATTGTGTTTGGTGGGCATTTTTTCAAAGGGCTTCTGTCGGAAGTGCATGTTCTAGAAGCCTATTTGGCCGGAGCCACCGGGAGTGGCTTGGTTTTGTGATTTAAATAACTAGTAGTAAGTTCATTACTCTTAAATAAAAATAAATACATGTTATAGTGATATACCGATGTTACAGCAGGTTTTTATTTAAATCAAATTCATCTAAAGAAAAATGATCATATTAATCGTAATGGCTTACAACTAAAAAACTATAAATATATATATATATATATATATCAAATACCATTGAAATAACACTTGCAATAAAAGTGAAACTAACAAACGTAAATTCTATGAATGATTTAGCCCCCAAAAAATTCTTTCTTCTTCCAATTTTCTTATATTCACATTCATTCTTTGTTAGCCTTTGTCTTTCAGTTCTTTCCATTCGCCAATGAAGAATAAAGAATATTTCGTAAATTTAGATTACCACATAAGTTATTTCTAGGATGTCCAACAACTTGATAAGATTTATTTAAACAATTGAGTTCAAATAACTAATTGACATGTTTATCTTATTAGTTTATATATATATATATATATATATATATATATCATAAAAGGATAGTTACTTGATACAAAAACTATATAAATATCTAAATTTCAATAGATAAAAAAAATAAAGTTTGAAAGATTAAAGATTAGGTTGAAGATTAAAGTTTGTTAGACTTAAACTTCATCTCATATTACTATCAGTATTTTGTAGGAGTTAAATATATAACCAATAACATAAGGATATATGGCTTTTTATTATTTCATAAATTCAAAATTATGAGAAAATATAGTTTGAAGTTTGCAGTATTTATTATCGCATGAACGTTTGTTAGTTTGAAATTGTGAAAAGATCTAGATCAAGATTAGGTCAACATAGCAGAAATTTAGACTAGGATAACATAATAGTTCAAATTTAATAATATTGTTAATAAAAGTATTTTGGATTGGGAGGATTGGGTGGTTAGTTTGGATGACGAAGTAAAGAAAATAATTACTAGAAATAAAAATTTCTAAATTTGACTTAGATAACAAAACAAAATTTGAAATATTAAAGATTAGATTGAAGACTAAGTTTGTTATGTTTAAACTTCTTCTGATATTACTTTCTATAATTTGTAGGAGTTAAACATATAACCAATAACTGAAGGACATGTATTTTTTTATATTTCATAATTCAAAATTATAAGAAAAAAGAGTTTGAATTTTGAGGTGCAAATACCCCACAATGTTTTACTATTTATAATAGTATAGATAGTTGTTAAAGTCCCCATTTTGTCCTCATAATTTATTGCACCTTGCCACTATTGACCTCACTACTAGTTATAATAACAAATTTGGAATTTGCAAAGATTTGAGATCTAAGCAATCTCATCATCGTCATCATTATCTAAAGCATATACGATTTCTATCTGTGTGTGTATATGGTCGTTGTGGATAGCTTGCCTTCTTTTCTGTTTTTTCCCCACATAAACACCGATTGGTATTGAGGATCTGTTTGGTACAGTTTTTTTATCGAGTTTTTCTTAAATTTACAAGTAAAAAAGTCAAGTTTTTCTATTTTTTTGCTTTTCTGACTTTATTTTAACTAAAGATAAGAAAAAAAAACAAAAACATAAAAGTAAAAAAGCCAAATTTTTTAGTTTTCTTGCTTATAAGCTTAAAAAAAAACTAGCCGAAAAGCTGACACTAAACGGGCTCTAAGAGAAACTATGCACACTTTTTTTTTCTTCAAAAGATTATTTAAAATTATCATTACTGAAAATTTTGCCATATTATTTCTTTGCTTTTTGTAGTAAAATATTCATAAATTGATATTGCCTAGGAGTCGGTTGTGTGTTTAAATTGAATTCTCTGAAGATGATTTGAGAAAAAATCAATTACTCAATAGCTATAGGCAAAATCTATGAAAAATTTAATGAAAGGATTTTGCTGCTAAATTATATTCAAGAACAAGTAACCTTATTTCCAAAAAAAAAAAAGCTGCGTTACAATTGGTCTTACTTTATATGCACTACCAAACACTTTATCAAATTGAAAAGGATTTTCTAAGAACTTTTTGGAAAGTCTATTTCAATGAAGGACTTCCTTTTGTAGAAGCTGCATGTATTAGTCTTTGGTCTTGTTCTCGGTTTAGTGGATTTTGGAAAACACTGATTACCATTTCATTTATTGTGAACGCTACGTTTGTTTCATAATTTTGCACCGGACAAGTTATCTTGACCATGGTTATCATAATTGAACTGATGATTGAACCGATCAAGTTACCAGTTCAACGGTTTATGAGTTTAATCGTGGTTTAATCGGTTCAAACGGTTATATAACAAAATAATAATAATATATTTAAATAAAAATAATTATTAAAAAATTATAAATTGGTTAAAAGAGACTGTTTTTTATACAATAACTCAACATAAGTATAAATGATAAATATTTTAAAAAATTATAAAAATAAATAATTATAAAAACATTCAAAAGGACTTTTTTTTCCAATTTAATATTTTTAAACTATTGCTTATTGCTATTTTTATATTTAAAAGAAGTATCATAATGTTTAATAACAATATTATTATTAAGATAATAATGTGCATTATTTGCATGACCTTTATTATTATTATTATTATTATTTTACTTCCTATACCCTCCTCTTTATTCATCTTTATATTTTTTTTTATATTTTAGTTTATAGTTTTTATATTTGAATTTTTTTAAATAATCCATATCTCGATATATCTAATTATAATATAAAAATATCTACAGATGAGATAACCCAACGTAAGAAAAAGAGAAACGTACCTTATTTACCTAGTTATTTTTTTATCCTCCTCTTTCTTCCCTTTCTTTTTTCTTCTTTTGACTTTCGTTTAAAGTTTTTATTTTTTTATTCTATATTTCATCCAAAGACCATAAAAGACATGTTTTTTAAAAAATAAATGGTTTTAAATCTTGTGAAATTTTTGATATTTAGATTTTTTTCAAAAACTGGCCGGTTCATCGGTTTTTCAAAATACAGGCCGGTTCGTTCGGTTCAATCCGATTCATATATATTTTTAATAAATTAATTAAATCGTACTAGTTCATAGTTCGATTTCTGATTGAACCGGTTTGAATAGCCCGTTCGATTCGATTTTTATAACTATGATCCTGACCAAACTATCTCCATATGCGGGATTAAATTGTTCGGGGCCATTGGGAACTCCTAGTGGGGAATGTTGCTCATTTGGATATTCTCACAATTGGTCTATAGCTCAATAGGATATTCTCAGAAGGGGTCTATTGCTCACTAGGATACTCTTCTCACAGGTTCTGCTTATCTGGCCTTGGTCTAGGTGGATTCCGCCTCTTCAATATCAGGCTAGGCACCAAAGGGATCAACTGTCCAGCCTTCTGGCCCTTTGGGACTCTGGATGAGAGTTTGCATTTATTTTGTAATGTAGGCATGAGAAAATATAGAAGTACATGAAAAGCTTTCATTTACATACCGATTTAACAACAATGCTTTATGAATAATGTTTTATTTTTCTGATTTATATATCATATAAGATGAAACTTTAATGTGGAATGCTGCCTTTTGCTTCAATTTGAAATTGCCCAACAAGGATTGCTCCACAGGATTGGATCATCTCGAGACGTCACGGCTTTGATGGGACCTTCTAAGCGGGCCCCCGATGAAATCATATGCAGGGCATTTCCTACCACCCTATAAGGGTCCAGCAGGATTTTGGTTTCCACAGGCTCTCCCCTGGGACAATCAATAAATTCGTGGGACCTGAGCAGGTTGTTTCGTTAGCCATTAATATCGAGAGGACAGAGACAGAGGAGGCCTTCCACCTCCCTGTTCAACATTAAGCAGCGAGAGAAGGAGACCTTGCGAGAATTCGTCACCCCGCTTTAACCAAGAGACCCTTTAATGTAGATGACCTGGACCAGAAAGTGGCGGGGGGGGGGGGGTGGCGGCTTTCATTGCAGGGGTCAGGACCTCCCAAGTTCTTGTTCTCCCTGGCCAAGGAGGCGCCCCAAAACCATGGCTGCGCTAATGCTCCTGAGCACAAAAATACATGAATGCAAGAGGACACACTCAGTGAGCCAGGGAAGACCAGGAAAGCGTCACAACCAGTTTGGACAAGAAGAGGACGGCGGAGGAAAAAGAAAGACGACAGAACAGTAAAAGACCCCACGAGTGGCAGAGCAGAAGCCAAGGGGAGAGAGCGATAGGACCAAGCAGGCGAGGTATACCAGTACTTCACCCCATTAAACACTTCTCTGGATCAAGTGCTCTACGAAAATCAAGGGAGATACGGCGCTAAGGTGGCCCGGAAGGATAGAGAGACCCCACCAGAGAAAAAAGCCGACCAATAAGTGGTGCTGCTTCCACCAAGACCACGAGTACGACACAGAGGGACTGTTATGACCTCAAGCAGCAGATCGAACACTAATCAAGCAAGGTGAAGTTAGGCAGGTACATAGCGGGGGGCAGACGTGGCGAAAGGCGAGAGCCGGTCACCAGAGACCCGGCCTCCGACCGAAAAAACAGGCCCAGATAGGGTGAGCAAGTTGCCAAACCAGCAGCCTCATGGGGCGAGATTAGGGTCTCATTTCTGGTGGGTTCGCACGGCGGGGAGAGTCGTCATCAGCAAGGATACGACATGCAAGGGATGCGCGGAACCAGAGGGAAGTTATGTCCATAGACCGGTCATCCAAAAAATCTCGGGCTGAATATGACTCCCATCAACGTTCATAATAGACGATGAGGCTAGGGCCCTATGCCAAACCTCATGACGACCCCTTAGTCCATATCGGCTGTCGTGTCAAATTTTCGTAATCTGTCGGGTCCTGGTAGATAGCGACAGCTCGGCGGACTATTCTCTGTCTTTCTAAAAGCCTTTGAACAAATGAAGGTCGGCAGGAGCAGAGAGCAAATACAGACCGGTTAACTCCCCCCTTGTCGGTTTTCACTGGAGAACAGAGTTACACCTCTAGGCTCCATCGCTCTACTACGGTCAACGCTAGGAAGCAGTGCCCAAACAGGCTACCAAGATGGTAACTTTTTTAGTAGTGGGATTGCCCGTCAGCTTATAAAATCATCATTCGCAGAACAGCCCTCAATGAGTTCAAAGCCAAATCCATCAACCTATCATTTTAAAAGTCAAGTTCCCCACATCCCAAGGAGTTGGGGAAGCCAGGAGGGTGACCAACAGACTTGACAGAGAATATGCTACTATGGCATCTATTAAGGGGGAAAACCAGAGAGGCTATGTTAATTGAAAGAGCTGGAAAGCTCGTGATGAGGAGGAAATCAGGACGGGGGGGAAACCAATGGAAGAGCTCGAGGAGCGTAGGTAGTCGGTTCGAGCACGACCAAACCCAGAACAGTATAAAAATCGGAGGGGAAAAACAGCAAGCTCAATGAAGAATTCAAGGAGAAGTTGAGGTCCTTCCTCAGGCATCACGCCGATGTTTTTGCTGGTTCATGATGGGATATGCAGGGAATTCGATACCCGAACGAATTATTGCCCTTCACCTAACATAGACCCAACGGCAAAACCGGTCAG
>CM065377.1:71279182-71284339 GCA_033060915.1 Euryodendron excelsum | reverse complement strand
CGACTTAGACACCGAACTATGTGCCTTCTTAGGAATCAACGAAGGTTGCCGGAAACGTTGACAACGTTGCTCGAGAAAAGACGCAGAGAAGAGAATCATTCTCGCCAGTGTACTCCAAGAGGTGAGTTTTTTTTATATTATGTTGAATTATCTGCTCTGTGATATAAGTTTAATTAGGAGAAGTACATGCTCGTAGTGAAACATTGATGTTATTGATATAGTTTTGAACAATAAGTGGTGACGTTATTACTTTGTAATTTTGGTATTGTTTGATTATAATATGAGTTGATTGCCTTACGGTTTATGTGAACGAATTTTTACAAGAATTGTGGGGTTATGTTCCTTTTGCTTTGTGAATTAGCAGTTCTTCTTGGCTCATATTTTTACAATGTGTGTCATAGAAAAATGTGTTTTAAACACCAGCATTAACAGTTTCGTGATTTTTTATAAGCAATCAATGAATTTTTATATTTTGAAATAATATTAGAAAAACTACTTCGGAAAAATTAGACAAATAACATGAGACCTTATTAGAGTTTTAGATGTTTAATGAAAAAATAAAAAAAGTAAAGATAAATAAAGAATAATAAAAAAAAAAAAAAAATAAAAATACGTCCATTAAGATTTTCTTCTAAAAAATTGATAATAAAAAAAAACAAACAAAACAAAATTTTAATGAAAAGTGATAAAAAAAAATTATGAAAGAAAAAAAAAAGGAAATTTTTTTTAAAAATATCTAGATAATTTGAACAATCTTCAAATAAAAAATTTAAGAAATTAAAATAAAAATTGAAATATAGTTAAAAAAAAATAAAAATAGGTAAGAAATCCTATTCATTTAAAAAAAATTATGTAAAAGTAAATAAAAAATTATGGAAAATAAAAAACTACTAAATAATTCTTAAAGAATAAAATAAAAAATAAAAACAATTCTAAAAACATGAAAAAAAATAAAAAAAAACATAAAAAATGACTGGTGATAGTTTTTAAAATAAATGTTGAAAATAAACAAAAAAAAAAATTGCTAAAAAAATTTTAAAAGAAAATACCCCAATAAAATAAAAAAAACCTAAAAAATAAAGCAAACGAATTATAAAAAAAAAAAAATTAAAATTTTTTGAAAAATAAAAAAAAAATTACTATGTGTAAAAAAAAAAAATATGAGACCTAATGTTATAAATTTAACAAAATCTATTTAAAAAATAAAAATTTTCTAAAAGATACAAAAACAAAATAACAAATAAAAATTTAATGAGATAAAAACATAAGAAAAAAAATAAAAATAATAAACAAAAAATTCTTCAAATAATTGAGGTGATGTAAAATAATAAAAAAAAAAACTAAATAAAAAACGAAACAAAAAAAAAATGAATCTAATTCCAATAAAAGTAAAACAAATAAAATATTGTCTGGTGAAGGTAATTGCCAGGACATTGTAAAAAAAAGAAAAAAAAAAATGTTTGGTGGCTAATAATACAAATAAAAAAATTTGAAAAAAAGCCCTACACAAATAAAACAAAAGATGAAAAAAAAGGAATAAGTATAAAAGTACAATAAATAAAAAGTTACTGGAAAAAAATAAAAATAAAAAAATAATAAATAAAAAAAAAAAAAATAAAAAAAAAAGGGTAAGAATAAAAGAATGGTTTTTGAAATACCAAGGTAAAAGTTAGGAACTGGTAATAAAAGTGTCAATAATAAAAATTGGCAGGGGGTTATATAAAACTCTAAATTTAAACAAGGCAAAAAAAAAATTTGCGGTGCGGTAAACATAACTTACAATTCGTCTAGGTCATAAAAAAAGAAAAAATACCCAAAGAAAAAAAAATCCAAAATAGCCCCGGGGTAAATAAAATAAAAAAAAATACAAAAAATAAATAAAAAAACTCCCAAAAATAAACATAAAAAAAATCATTAAAAAAAATAAAAATGTTTCAAAAAAAAAATAAAATTTTTCCGGAAAAAAGCCAAAACATGTAAAAAAAATAATTATTTTTACCCCAAAATATAAATGGTAATATAACAACTGGGTTTGGGACATTGATTTAATAAAAAAAAGAAAAATTATTAAATAATGAGAAAATTATAATAAAATGAACAATAAAAAAAAAAATTTTTGGACCAAATTTTGATTTATATTATATTTAAAAAGAAATAAAAACAATGTTGAAAGCAATAATAAATTAATAAAAAAACAAAACAAGATAAAAAATTATGGTTGATCTATGAGATATTGAGCTTTCCCTTTTTTGAATAGGTTCAGAGTTTTGAGTTGCAATAGTTAAAAAAAAAATTTCTAAAAAATGATGACCGTGATAAGTCTATTAAATTTTAAATTTGATTCTTATCTCTTTTATCGAGAACACAACTGAAAACCAAATGAATAGTAACAAAAATTCGTTTTGGGAAATTAGTGCATCGCAAAAAATCCTTTATGTAATTCCTTCTAGCCGCAAAACATTGGTCATAGTACAGATAAATCCCTTTGACTAACAACCAAAAAAAGCTGTTAGAAAAAAAGAAAAACTAAAGGAATTTCAGTGGTGAAAAATTACTAAAAAAAAAACATGAATAAGTAATGGCTGTTGTTGTAATGTTGAAAAAAATCCTGAATAAAATCATGTGCTTTGGTTCTACTTCAAAAAATTGTTAGGAACGGGAAAAAAAATTAAAAATAAAGAAAAAAAAATGAGGACCCGACTCTTGGGGTCTAAGAAAAAACAAAACCAATTTCATTTATATGATTTTCCTTTAAAAACCTCCTAAAAATTCGCAAATTCTTTTTGAATGTGCTAATACTCTAATGATTAAAAAAAACTTTAATAAAATTTCTTGCCATTTATTACAAAATAAAAAAAATATGGGTAATAAAATAAAAAATTCATTTATAGAATAAAAATTTAAAATTAAAATATTACGATACCAACAATAAAAAATTGCAATTTACGATTATATTGATCTAAATTGAACCGAGAAAAAAAAATTGGATCACCTTGTCTAAAACTGTGTACAATTATTGACAAAAAAAAATGATAATTTAATATCACATTATGATTAAAAAACCACAAGTATCAAAAAACAGCATTAAAATACTTAACACCCACAATTTTTCAATGAAAACGTAGAAGTATCAAACAACAATGGGAAATTTTTAAATCCAAAGGTTTCCAAACACATATGCCCATCAATCAAAAAAATGAAAAAAGGCAATATAGAACATGAAAAAATTTGAAATGAAATAGAAAAACCTGAACACCAAAACCCGGGCAATTTGTGTAAAAATGCGGTCTATGCCTACAAATAAAAAGGTCACACTGAAATTTAATCAAATTTGAAAGCAAAAGTAACGCACATTTGTCAAAATCTAAATTAGCATAATAAGAAACTAAAATTCTCTAAAAAAATATTAATCATCCATATATTCCTTCTATCAAACAAATTATCAAAAAACCAAAAAAAATTATCAAAAAACCCCAAACATTAATAATTATTTTTAAACAAAGCCACTTACCCCCCCCCCCCCCCCCCCCCCCCCCCCCCCCCCCCCCCCCCCCCCCCCCCCCCAACCCCCCCCCCCCCCCCCCCCCCCCCCCCCCCCCCCCCCCCCCCCCCCCCCCCCCCCCCCCCCCCCCCCCCCCCCCCCCCCCCCCCCCCCCCCCCCCCCCCCCCCCCCCCAAAAACCCCCAACCCCCCCCCCCCCCCCCCCCCCCCCCCCCCCCCCCCCCCCCCCCCCCCCCCCCCCCCCCCCCCCCCCCCCCCCCCCCCCCCCCCCCCCCCCCCCCCCCCCCCCCCCCCCCCCCCCCCCCCCCCCCCCCCCCCCCCCCCCCCCCCCCCCCCCCCCCCCCCCCCCCCCCCCCCCCCCCCCCCCCCCCCCCCCCCCCCCCCCCCCCCCCCCAAACCCCCCCCCAACCCCCCCCCCCCCCCCCCCAAACCCCCCCCACCCCCCCCCCCCCCCCCCCCCCACCCCCCCCCCCCCCCCCCCCCCCCCCCCCCCCCCCCCCCCCCCCCCCCCCCCCCCCCCCCCCCCCCCCCCCCCCCCCCCCCCCCCCCCCCCCCCCCCCCCCCCCCCCCCCCCCCCCCCCCCCCCCCCCCCCCCCCCCCCCCCCCCCCCCCCCCCCCCCCCCCCCCCCCCCCCCCCCCCCCCCCCCCCCCCCCCCCCCCCCCCCCCCCCCCCCCCCCCCCCCCCCCCCCCCCCCCCCCCCCCCCCCCCCCCCCCCCCCCCCCCCCCCCCCCCCCCCCCCCCCCCCCCCCCCCCCCCCCCCCCCCCCCCCCCCCCCCCCCCCCCCCCCCCCCCCCCCCCCCCCCCCCCCCCCCCCCCCCCCCCCCCCCCCCCCCCCCCCCCCCCCCCCCCCCCCCCCCCCCCCCCCCCCCCCCCCCCCCCCCCCCCCCCCCCCCCCCCCCCCCCCCCCCCCCCCCCCCCCCCCCCCCCCCCCCCCCCCCCCCCCCCCCCCCCCCCCCCCCCCCCCCCCCCCCCCCCCCCCCCCCCCCCCCCCCCCCCCCCCCCCCCCCCCCCCCCCCCCCCCCCCCCCCCCCCCCCCCCCCCCCCCCCCCCCCCCCCCCCCCCCCCCCCCCCCCCCCCCCCCCCCCCCCCCCCCCCCCCCCCCCCCCCCCCCCCCCCCCCCCCCCCCCCCCCCCCCCCCCCCCCCCCCCCCCCCCCCCCCCCCCCCCCCCCCCCCCCCCCCCCCCCCCCCCCCCCCCCCCCCCCCCCCCCCCCCCCCCCCCCCCCCCCCCCCCCCCCCCCCCCCCCCCCCCCCCCCCCCCCCCCCCAAAACCCCCCCCCCCCCCCCCCCCCCCCCCCCCCCCCCCCCCCCCCCCCCCCCCCCCCCCCCCCCCCCCCCCCCCCCCCCCCCCCCCCCCCCCCCCCCCCCCCCCCCCCCCCCCCCCCCCCCCCCCCCCCCCCCCCCCCCCCCCCCCCCCCCCCCCCCCCCCCCCCCCCCCCCCCCCCCCCCCCCCCCCCCCCCCCCCCCCCCCCCCCCCCCCCCCCCCCCCCCCCCCCCCCCCCCCCCCCCCCCCCCCCCCCCCCCCCCCCCCCCCCCCCCCCCCCCCCCCCCCCCCCCCCCCCCCCCCCCCCCCCCCCCCCCCCCCCCCCCCCCCCCCCCCCCCCCCCCCCCCCCCCCCCCCCCCCCCCCCCCCCCCCCCCCCCCCCCCCCCCCCCCC